>JAQIXA010000598.1:0-38974 GCA_034699045.1 Nanhermannia cf. coronata Gr-Ori-00579
TGTATCTTACTATTAGTACTAGTTACTATTATAGTACTTGGATGTATTTAAAAGATATCAATTTAGCAATTTTTTTCAATCTTTTGCAAAATTTTGGACTATAGGTATATCAGCAAATCTACGAAATTGTTAAATAAATATAGAGGAGTAGTGTAACTACTTCAATTTTAAAACGAAATTTTGCCAAAATTTATCAAAAATGGCTAAAACATTCTAAATTTTCAAGTTATTTTTTGTTACCTTTTATAGGTATTTTAATTATATTAGATTAAGATGCTTTTTTTCAAGGAAATTAACTAATATTGAGTCAAAAAATTCTGCAATTTATTTTAGGGTTTCAACCAAAGTTGTATAGTACCAAGACCAATAGATAGATATATCTATTGGTCTTGATAGTACTTATATGAATATACGCTATATATGAACTTTTTTCAATCAAATTTTGCTAAATTTTGTACCCTACTAATAACTAATGTAATCTATGAAATTGTGAAATAAATTTTATGAAACAATCAGGGGAATATCGAACCTAAATCGATTATAAATCAAAATATTTGCAAAATTTTGTCAAAATGCAAAATTGAACCAAATTTTTATTTGCTAACCTTTATAGCTAACTTAATTACCTAGATTGAATTGAGACATTTTTTCAATGAAATTCGCTTATTTTTAAGATTTTTACTACTTATACTTTGTTTAAACTACAAACATACTTGTTGAAAGATATAAACCCTTAAAAGTAAAAAAAAAAATATTTTTTAGCGATAGTAATTAAGCCTCAAGAAGTAAGAAGAGTACATCCAAATATCTATAAAATTTTAGCACAAAATTTTGGCAAAATTTTATCGAAATAGCTTTTAAAATAAAAAATTATAATATTCAAAAATAATTCATATACCTTACCTACCTAGATATTAATGATTTGATTCTAATGATTAAATTTTTCTAATTTTTCAGGCATTTCTACAAATTGGACTGGATAATTGGATCACACATAAATTGAAGTTTTGCCACTATACTAGCCACATTTGGCTTTTTTTACATTTTTTTCTTGACAAAATGGCCAAATTCAAAGTGACAAGGTAAACTATGAACCTGAAACCACCTTGTGTCCAAAGTAGCCTCAAAAATCGTCGGATTTCTTAAATTTTTTTCGAAAAAGTGACTAAAAAACTCTGGAATTTCAAGAAAAAAGTCTTGAAATAAAAAAGTGTCAAAATCTCCCCTAAATCTCCCCCTCAAGGCCATTTATATGCATAGTAAAATGCACAGTAAAACAATATTTTCGATGATTTTTGAATCATCTCATAATAGTAGTAGTACTCGTATTAATAGGCATTCAAAAAGTGCATTCAAATTTCAAACTTCTTCCATTTTTCTACTCATCACATTGCTCCTTTTTCTTCTGAATACAACTTGCTCATTCCCTGATGATAAGGAGTCTACTGATAAAGGTAAGAGAAAAAAATCCATAAAAACTTTCTAATACATATCAGTAGATAGATACACTAGATATTATTATGCTTATATTGTTTATTTAAATTTAGATTATCATAATTATAATACACAATAAGTCTCAGTACATATGATAGTGATAAGATCTGTACTGGTACTGATAGATAAAAAAAATAGCATTATATTTAGTTAATGAAGTGAGGATTTCACCAAAGCTGAGCTGAAAGTCTGAAAAAAAATCAATTAAGTAGACAGATACTTATAGTGTAATTTTGCATTGATTAAACTACATTGTATTGTACTAGTATACATTGTAGTAAATCATAATCTTGTATATCTAATCACTTAATTTAACTAGTTATAATAAGGTAGTTAATGAACTGATTTGATACACTTATCGTTAATAGGAAATAATCGATTGGGATATTCAATAAAGCCAATAATTTCACTTTCAAATATATACCTAAGTATGTACCTACTTGAGAAATTGTAGCCTAGCCCATTAGCTAATAAAGCGGTTTTAAAGCTTGAAATTTGCCAAAAAATTTGCAAAATCCTTTGAATTAATGGTCATTTAAGACTTGAGACCATGTGTTATACAAGTAAAGGTATACTAAAGTTCCAAGAAACCAATAATTTGGCCATATTTGAGAAATGGACTCATGATATCTCTCTTGAAATATCTACAATTTGGTCATAATTTTATAGAAATATTAAAATTTGTAGGGATAAATGAATATAAAAATCTTGGTTTTTATTAGCAAGAAAATTTGACCATTTGCAAAAAATGTAATAACTTTAAACTTGAATTTAAGGATTTTCGGATCAAGAATTTTGCAATCTGACAATTTAGCTAAATTTAAGTTTTATATTTTCAAAGGATATTAGCCTAAAAAGTGCTACTTAGGACTTAGGACTAGAATTTCATCATTTTTTCAACAAAGTATCCTTTTACTTGTAAGTTTGAATTGTTTGAAATGGGCAATAATAATAATACAAGTTTACAAAATTTAATACCGTTGTACTGTATCTAGTGGATCTTGTACAATCTTAATAAACATATGCTTATGATTTTGCATAAAATTATCGTCAAATGTACTCACTGTACTGATACTGTAGTTAAAAGGAAGCTTTTAAAAGTTTTACAAAATCTGAAAGATTTTTGTTCAAAATCAACTCCTGAATTCGCAAAGTTAAACCCTTTTAATAAATATTAAAATTTCTACTCAAAATCTCTGACAAATAAACTCAAATGTCATGTCATTAACTTTACTTACTTGAGTACTATCCTGTAACCTGTATGTGTATGTATGTACCTAAGGTAGGTTTAATGGATTTAATATTGAGAAAAAAAAGAGAAATCTCGGTATGTAAATACTCGTACAGAACCTACTTATGACCTGGTATTTTACAAAATTTCAAGTTTTTTTTTGCTCAAATACCTACAGATACTTTGTGCATTAAAAAAAATTCACAAATAATTATCTCATATGTACATACATAGTCTTTTATATAGTATACAGGGGTAATTTTTGAACAATCAAAATGGACTCCCTGTTGCCATTATTATTATTCATTCAATTACTTGAAATTGAAAGTCAATTTTGGACTTTTCTTATTGAATTAGATATTAAAAAAGTCTTTTTTTTGAGAGAGAGAGACTTTGTCACTTTTGTAGTTGTAGGTAAGAGATTATACAAAGTTGAGAGAATTATTATCAAATTTCCCTTTTCAAATGAGCTTTAATGATCAACAGCTCTCAATTAGCAAATTCAATAGACAAATTATATGTAGGCACCGAGTACTTGTAATAGGCAAAATGCAAATGCAATTGCATTATGACTTTCGGCTTATTCTATTCAATTTCGTATTCGAATTTTGAGATGCTGAATTCTGAATAGGTAAATTGTACAAGGTAAGGTAGTCAGATGTGGTCCTAGAATGAAATACTGAACATTAGGAATCCTTTAGAACGATTAGAAAATCAAAATTATCACAGAACTTTGAAATTTTCCATGCTAAATCAAATGGAAATTTCAAAAAATCTCTAAAAATCGAATGTTCAGCTTTTCTAGACCCCTCACACCTGAGGATCTTACCTTGTTAATATATACTTAAATGAATGAAGCAACTACCATAAAGGTACTTGTAAGTTTTAATTTAATTGTAATTTTAATTTGCCTTATTAGACTACCTGACTACCTTATAGGTATTAGCTAAAAAATTCATATACGAATTTGAATTACTAATTTTGCCCAACTTTCCCTATCTGTCCGTCCATTCTCTTTGGTCTTTGGTTGTAAAATTTGAAATCGAATTTAAATATTTTGTCACCTTTCACATTAGCCTAATACAGATACCTACATGTGTAATTTCACACGATTGAAATTAGTAAAACTATTTACTATATCTATATATATACATATACACCAAAAAGTAAATTCTAATTTATGGATATGATAAGATCCTAGCAAATATCTATCAGCTGGAATCAGCTGGAATTTAACTTAAAATTTGATTTGAGGATTTTTGGATCAAAAAGTTTGCAATTTGACTTTTAAAAAATTAGAGAAAAACTTTGGAAAAGTCCAAAATTGGGTATTTGAAATGCCTGTTGTATCCACACTATATCTTGTATTTATCACCTATATACAGTATACAAGTATGATAGTAACAATTTACTAGTAAATTTTTGTAAAAAAATGTTCAAAAATTCTCAAATTTGTTATTTTTGACAAATGTTAAGAAAGTACAAAAAACCTAAAGGTTTTATATTGTATTTTTACAATTAAAATTTTTACAATTCGGCTTTCAAACATGGAAAAAAGTCCTCAAAATATGACTTTGTTTACTTGATATAGATCTCGAATTTGTACAATTTGAGCATGATTAATTTGATCTTTTTGGATGAGAATACAAGTCAAACATGGAAGTATATAGCTGTATAATATGTATTATTTGTAGGGTAGGGTACTATTCTGCATGTACTAGTGTAATAACTCTAGAAAAATCAGAGTCAAGATCAAGATTTTGGTGAGCATAAAACGGGCAAATCATTAGCAATGAAAACCTCTGAACTCTAATAAAACAACTTTTTGAAACAATTTTCTATCATACCCTTACTTGTACTTGTAAAGTACATTTTATACATTTATAAGTCAATATATTTGGGGGCTAATAAGACAAAGTCAGGCAAAAGTAAGCAATTTAGCTGTAATTTCCACAGTAAAAAAATAAAATTCAAAATCAAGTCAAGTGAAATGAGACAAGTCAGACTTACAGAAATTTTTACAAAATTTATTTACAATAAATTCG
The DNA here is from genome assembly GCA_034699045.1 of Nanhermannia cf. coronata Gr-Ori-00579. Taxonomy (NCBI): domain Eukaryota; kingdom Metazoa; phylum Arthropoda; class Arachnida; order Sarcoptiformes; family Nanhermanniidae; genus Nanhermannia; species Nanhermannia cf. coronata Gr-Ori-00579. The sequence continues at coordinate 4,771 of JAQIXA010000598.1, forward strand.
AAAAAAAAACAAGTTTTTCCCCACTCTAAATCTGCTCATTTCAAATGAAATGAAACCATTTAGAAATAATCTAGTTACTAGTATCTACAGTAGTAGATACAATCGTATAAATTATAAAATAAAAACATTAGAATAACCGTACCTTACATACTACAGAGTACCTATGTATACTTGTATAGGTATGTAGTACAAAAAAACTCAAATAATTGAGATAAGAAACACATATCTACACATACTCTTATTTACATTAGAGTCTGTAAAAGAATATAATTAATTTAAAATAAATTGCTTTATTACATACCATACCTATCTGTACTTATAGAGGATATGATTATGATAGGCTTTCACTTGATATCCTTTTTAATCCATTTTATTTAATTTGCATAATCTATAAACTTCCGCTCTTTTTCATCAATTATATCAATTATTATCATATTAAATACTTATAGTTGTAAAAGGGTCCTTATACAACCTTTAAACTTGGAAATAAATGTAGTTTTTCTAATACATGTAAAATACATGTAAAATGGATTTTTCTACACAATATTTTGGCTATTTTTGGTTATTGATCATAATGATATCTACCTTAGAAAATTTATCGAAATTTTTTGACTCGTAAAGTAGATTCGGAATTTCGACATTTTTGATTTCTGTAATTTTTTGCCAAATTCTTCGACTGATTTAAGGCTTATTAGGTGATGAAATCTACTTTTAAAGTATCTTTAAGACCCTTTTCACACTATGTATAACAAATTATGGGTGATATTCATATTGATTTTTTTCCTATTTCTTCTGACTCTTATAGAGTACTATAGGGTCTAATTGCATTTCCTTGTTTTCCTGCCATTATCATTCATGAAATATGGAAATATTTTTTTTTTCTCTCAAGTTCTCAAGTCTTTGGCTCTCTGATGTGTTATGAAGTTATGCGTTAGAGATAAAAAATTAAATCATTAAATTATGGTTTGACAGGTAGCAGTTTTGAGATTTTGAAGATTTTTGCCAATGCTGATGTGTGCAATTACTTTTTTAATGGGTATATTATCAACATATATGCAAAATACACTACTAGTACGAGTACTTGTACTATAGTAGAGTTTAAAGGCAAGGGTGTCGGAAATTTTTTTTTATTATTATATCATCGATTCAAAGATATTCTTCTTGAAAAGTTGAAAAATGTAATTTACATTTATGTACTTGTACTTGTACTACATACCTGTATGATTTCAAATCTACATTTTGAATTTTAAATTTCAAGTCTCGATCACATTAATCAATCTATCTTGTATCTTATAAAAATGCATCTGAACTTTGAAAATTTATTATTTTGCCTATACCAGGCTATTTAATCGATATTTTCTGGAAGTATCAGATTTCAGACCTCTATCTCTAGAGCTTCTAGAAGAATTCTTTGAAAAATTTGTGTATTTTTCATTTTTGAGTCAATTTGAGTAGAAATAGGTGTGAAAAACTCGAGTTTTTTTTTGGAAATTTTGAGCAATTAAAATCTCTGTTTTTGCTCACAAATTTGATTCGAAACTTAATTAAAAAGTGTGTAAAATTATCAAAAAATAGCTTTTTTGATACGAGTTCGGTTGGCATTTGGAGAAATTTTTGATATATTTTTTGCCCCTGCCTTCATAATCCAACCACGATATAAAAGCATGTAGTAATAACAAAAATAAGGCAAAAAAATTATATACCTAGATATATACGAGTATAAGAGTAGAAAGCTCAGTATACATTTATTTAGCAACGGTATTTCACTGTTTCGAATAACTAGTAGTAGATACATTGTAAATCTAATGGGATTTTTTTATAAGAAAAAAATAACAAAATAAAGCATTATTAAACCCATATAATAAGACATGCCTGTACCTAAAGATTACTCATAGTGGAGTAGAATGAATGGATTTTTAAACCTGCTCTTTACCTCTGACAAGACGTGGAAAAATTATGAATAAAATGATTCTCTAAACTTCGAATTTGTCAAGTTTTTCTTGAACTAGTGCAAACATCTGAGACTTTTACTTATTTATCAAGATTTTGTATACAAATCTTGAGTAAATTTTGACATTTTTGAAGAAATTTTGACATTTTTTTGTACCATTTCTAGTATAGAGATTAGCTATCTAAATTTGTAATTTCACAATTTTTGAAAATGCAAATTCCGCTGTAGATTTGAGCAACTTTAATTTGGTCCAAATTTTGAATACAGATAACTGGTCTGTTTATTCTGTATTATTCTGTATCTGTATAATTCATATTTGCAAAATTTGAAAAAAATTTCGAAAATTTTTTGAAAATAAGGTAACTTTAGGTGATAAATGTCCAAGAATGTCCAAGAATTGAGATTTTTCAAATCAAAATCAAGTCATTTCTCAACTTTTGTAGATTAGATTTGGCCTAAATTTCAAATTTCTACCAAAGATACTCGTATATTAGACAATTGAATTTATCAATTAGCACTTTGGATTATGTAGAATTGAGGTCTATTTGAATATATTTAGTAAACTATAGCCCATTTAGTCAAACAGAGGGTAGTTAGTATATAACGCATATAATTACCTTACTGTTCCTTTGAATTTGAAATTTTTCGATTATTTTTGTAATCCGAATCCAAATCCATGGTTCTTATCCTTATAGATACATAGTGGACAAGGGGGTAAATTCAAAACGTGTTTATTTCTTAAAATATCGCATTATATAGTACCTATATATAATACTTACTTAAGGTATTCGATTTGATTCGATTTGAAATTTAAGGCAATTAACAATGTGTACTTGTACAGTTATTTAGATATCTAGTTCTCCTATTTTAATTCGAATTCAGATGGATGGAAATGCAAAGACAAAGTAGTACAAAAAGTTGTAGAATTAAAAGTTTGTCATACCTTGTACATAGTATTAAGTAGGTAGGATCTGTAATAGGTCTATGTATGGGATTGTAAAACAATGGTCGATTTAAATAAGGGAAATGTATTTTTCATCACCTATTTGCCCTATTATTATACCTACTTTAGAATACAGCAGACTTATTTCTTAATCTTTTTATAAATAACCATTGTTCAAATGGTCGATTTGAATTTTGAAGTTTGCGTTAATTGACTGTATAATGTATAAGTAGGATAGTTTGGATTAAACTGAATGCAGTTATGTACTTAGGTATTAATAATTTCTAATCAAGCCTAGGTACTACTAATACTGTAATACATATTTCAAATGCCAAAAAAACCATTTTGAAAAGCTCTAATTTTTTAAAAATAAATTTCAAAAGAACATTTAAAGGATCTAAAATAAGATCTTTAAGGCTATTTTTGGATCCATTTTCTGGTCTAAATATTTTGGATTTTTTAAAGAAAATTTTCAGATTTTGACATTTTTGCCATTTTTCTAACGTTTTTTGGCTGTTTTTTTTAGGTCAAATTGTTTCTTTTGACAAATTTTGAATAATTTAAGTATTTGGAGACTCGCCAATTGACAAAAAATCACCTTTTTTGACGAAAATTTGCTTTTTGAGATACATATGAGATACTGGTACATATGACATTCTTTTGGTAATTTGGCCTAATAATTTTCATATTGTAATTTGGCATTTTTCTAGCGTTTTTAGGCTCTATTTTAGATCAAATCGATAATACATTTTGACAGATTATGAATTTTTTCAGAAACTGAAGACGCCAATTGACAAAAAAAATCACATTCTGACGAAATTTTACTTTTTGAGATCCTTGATGTGTAATAGCTACTTATAAACCATCTTTTTGGTTTTTTGGCCAAATAATTTTCAGAATTTTACTTTTTTGTCATTTTTCTAACGTTTATTGGCTTACGTCAAATTGTTGTACATTTTGACAGATTTTAAATTTTATGAGAAATTGGAGACGTCAATTGACAAAAAAATCAACTTTTTGATGAAAATTTTCTCTTTGAGATGTCACATTTTCCGTTTTTTTGACCAAATAATTTTCAGAATTTGGCTTTTTTTCTAATGTTTTTTGACTTTTTTTTGGCTCTTTTTTATGTCAAAGAACTTTTTGATGAAAATTTACTTTTTGAGATATTTTTTGATCAGATAGCGTATATAAGAAGGACATCGTATAACTAAAAGAATATTTTTGGCCTATTATTTTCATGGACAATTTAGTCCTATAAGGAAACGAGCAGTAAATTTCTACTCGTAATTAGTTCATGCTCAACTTGTGTAGATCTATAAAATCTTAAAAATGTAATTATAATTACAATTTAATTCAATTCAATTGAAATCAAATGAAAGTTCATCTGGTTTGAATTGTCATTTAAACTACCTAGTAAATACATACTAATAATGTACCTACTAATACTGTTTAGAGTATAGAACAAAGTCCAAGTATTCAATCAATGTCAATTACAAATGTAAAAAAAAGTATTTAATTTTTGCACAAATGAACACGAATTTGACCCAAAGCCTTTAACCTCAGCTCTATAGCTTCTTCAAAATGTATTTTGTACATTTTTTCAAACATTTTATGCACCAAGTGTAGTTATCACATTATAAATTGCATTTTTTTTCTCTAAATTTTGTATTGTCTTTTACTACTAGTACAAGATACTAGGCTTCCCATCTTACTCGGAAAAATTCTCACACTATACATTGTAACTGGTCGTATTGTATAACCTATCCCATTTAATTTCCTCAAAAATTTGAGCCGAAAATTTAATGATCTTTTAGAAAAACATGTGTAATATCTATAATACTGGTAGTACAAGCAGGTAATTGAAGAAATGCATAGAAATGCATGTACCTACTTGAAGAGAAAAAAACAAGATAAAAATCAAGAATTAAATAACAATATTTCATTTTTTTTAACTCTGAATCTTTAGTACCTATAAGCCTAACTTGATTTGAACAATTTGAACAATTTTTAAAAAAAATCAGGATTAAATTTTTTTCTAGAAACTTTCATTTACTTCAGTGTATTCAGGTAGGATACTTTTGCAGAATACAAATATTTTCAAAAAGTATTTAAACTATCTGTAGTAGGTATGTAAGTGTAAGTACCTACTTAAATACTTTAACTTTTCATTAGAAAAATTGAAACTTTTTGCGAGAAATCGTGAGCCATGCTCGCATTATTTACTGACAAACCCAAAAAATTCTCTTTCTTTAAGATTGAAGGATTTTGCAAGCAAAATGTGAGTTTAAATTGTCATTTATGTCAACTAAGCATGGTAAAGTTGACAAATGCATATATAAGTAGTTGAGGTATTGTCCATACCTATTGTTGATTGCTCAAGTCCGCAAATTTATTCAAGAAAAAGGGTACTTTGACAGGTTTAAGTTCATTTATGCAAGTGTATTTGTAGGGTACTTTCTGAAAGTTTCAGACTCGAATCGAAGCATTCAAAAAATCTTAAAAAAGGACATTTTCTATGTAAATTCCTATTATAAAAATTTCGAAATTCCAGAATTTTCTAACTATTTGTCATCAACTATAACTCTTTAGTTCAACATTTTTCTGAAAATATTGAGCTCTAATCCTAAGTCCTAAGTCAACTGGCCGGATTATAAAACACATATATAGAGATATAATAATACAGAGAATCTTACAAAAATTAGCTAAATTGGCGCCTATTTAGGCGATTTGAGCAAAAATTTTGATAATTTTTTGGCAATTTTCTGGTGTATTTCTTAATATTGTGTTCTAAGGTCTTCAAAATATGCCAATTTTAAAACCTATAAATGGGCACCTTTTACAACTAATCGTAATTCTCAAAAATATATAATTGAATTATAAAAATATGATCAAGTTGAGAATCAGTTATCTGTGAGTAGTTTGAAGAATTCATTCAACTCTAAAAACAATTTCATAATATTACTTAAGAATGCTTAAAATAACGATAAATCCCGTATTTCTGCAATTTTTGTGGTTTCAAGATATTACAGCACTTTAAAGATACTTCTCTATGTTATTAGTCCATTAGAATTTGGGCGTTTTCAACGAAAAAAAATTAAAAAATCTTAGAACTATTAGTAGTACTGTCGAAGAAAAGCGGAACTTGTGCAAGAAAAAAATTGCATGCAAAACTTGCACTAAAAATTAAATTAGCTCTACTCTATAGTCCCAAGTACCAGTACATTATTAAAGGTATTTAATTTGATATTCATAATCTAAGGTATGTGTTCTTGAACTTGAAAAATATGTAAAAAATATGCTTTTATTATATCTAGTAATTAAGAATATTATTCATCATAAAATGAATAATATGATGGTACTAGTACATATATAAGTGCATAGTGTTGATGATTTTGATGAGGGTATAAAAAAAGGATATCGTGTCTACTTCTCAAATTTTGTAATATTTCAGCTCGTGTGGTCTTGAAGCAAAAAATTTCGGAAATTTTTGTATATTTTTCAAGATCTCGAGTATTCTTTAGGTATTTGAGAATCTTTTTTGAGGTTCTTCAGCCCTGGTTATGGTCCATTAAAAACCGTGGACTATCATTTACTCATCGACTTAACTATATAATTTTATAAATGAATGATTTATTTACATGTAGGTATAGAAGGAATTAGATAAGAACTTGCTCAAGTTTATAATTAGTGAAATAAACACGTATTTCCATATATACCTTAGTCTCAGTATTCTTAGGTAAATACGATTTCAAATAAGAAATTGTCAATTACAAATGTGTCAAATTTCATAAGGAAATAGGAGCTTTTTTAATCAAAAAATTGGCATATTTTGCACAAAATTTCAAAAAAATCAAACATATTTCGAATTTTGAAAACCTCGAAAGACTTACGAGTATTATAAGCCCTGGAAATTTGGAAATTTTTACAAAATTTTCGAAAAATTGTAAAAAATTTGAGTTCCAAGTAAGCCATTTTTTTAGATAAATTTCCCTAAAATTTTAAAAAGTTTGAATATTTTGAGAATGTAAAAAAGAACATTTTAAAGCCTAGAAAACAGGCCTTCAAGGGTCAGATCCACTATCGATTGGTTGAAAAAATTGAAAAATTTTGTAAATTTTGAACCATATCGGAAATTTGGCAAATTTTGATTGAAAATTTTGATAGGGTACTCTACTTCAAAATCCTAAATTATGAAATTAAAGTCAATTTTTAGGATATTTTTGCTTCTGCTCAAGTGTCCTACAAATTGATAAACAAACGGAAGAAAAAGTTCATTTCCTATTTAAATTAATGCAAAAATTATAAAAAAAATAATATTGTTTTTGTGTGTTTTGCTTGACTAATATTAGTAGTAGATTCTTGACTAAAGCTCGGAAATTCACACAGAAAGAGAAAAAATCAGAATTTTTGTCATCTGCTCGCATTTTTTACTATTTTTATGATCATATGCTGAAATTCACACCAGCTAAATTAAAGCTTCCGTATTATTAACTTTAGTAGCTACTACAGAACTAGTAGTTTAGTAGGTATAAATTATATTAAATGAGGATTTAAACTAGGCAGGTATAGATATTTTAACCCCATAATACCTACTTATTTACTTATGGAAAAAAAATGTTGGATGGTAAACCAAAAAGAGAAAATATAACGGAAATAGTGTAGTCAATTACAATTATTAGATTACATTTTTTTTATTTTATTTTTTTTTGCAAAGTCTTGGATCAGAAATGAGAATCAGAAATATAGACTAATAAATACATACATAGTAGGTAGGTAGTACTCATAGTAGGTAACATATATCCATCTAAATATGGTTGTTCTGTCAGTCACTGGATTAGTTATGCTAGAGTACAAAAATCTTAATTTGGAGTTTGAAAAAATTCTCAAGTCTTTGTTACAAATAAAGATATAGAGATCATGAGGGTTTTAAGATCCTTACAGATCTGAATTTCTTTATAAAGTATCCTATATCACAGATTTTAGGATTCTTTCTATATCAGTATCCTCGATGTATCTAAATTGAAAAATTCTAGAATGCTAGAAAAATTCTCTTTTTGTATCAATAATTGATTATGAAATGGCAGGAGAAATAATACTTTTCTATGAGCATTAGGTCAGGCTAAGCTTAACATAATTTCTCTGATATTTTAGACTTCTATTGGAGGTCTAATAGTGCCTAAATAAGCGAATTTAGTAAGCAAAAAATACTTTTAAATCCTCAAAAATTTGACCAAATTTGTATGTTACATCTTAAGGTATTATAATCTGAGTTTTTTTATAGTATCTCTAGTAAAACTGAGTATTTGAGATACTTTATAGAGAAATTCTACTCTATTATATAATGCCAATTGTTCCAAAATGTTTTCAACAATTTTATTGTTCATCACTTGTACTACTAGAGTACAACGTGAGAGTCAAGTGTGAGACAAATTCCAAATTTTTTTTTCAACTTTTGTGAATCCCACCGGCTGTTTCAAAATTTACAAAAATCTTAAACTTGAGTTCTATACTTGTATTTGTACCTACATACTATGTATAGTACATGGCAAAGTATCAGGTATTGTAAATTGAATGCAATTCCCACCAAATCTAACTTTTTTTTCAAATTCGGAATGATCTTGTACTTACTTTTGATTTTACCCAAGATTTTTTTTCTAATCTAATTTTAATTTGAGACAAAAATGCAACATATCCTTAAAGTATCTAGTATCTTATAGTAGGTACTGTTATACATAAAAATTTTAATTACCCATTAGAAATATAAAATGTATCAAACCATTAATTATCAGCTTCAGCTTTTGAATCTTTGAAATGTTTCACCCAGCTAATTTTAATTAATACCTTACCTACCAGTAATAGTACCTCTATACACTGAGATAAAGTACACATATTTTTGCTTATTAGATTAGCTTATTTAATGACTACCTTCGTGAAATAATTAGAGAATAAATCATTAGCACATCATACATTATATAATCTACTCTACATTTAATTATACTACAGATAGTAGTACTAGTAGTAGTACTAGTAGTAGGATTAATTTGATGAACAGGATTTTTTAATTTGAAAAAATTATTAGCCGAAATTCAGAGACTTACGGTTTCATCAAATTTTTGCCAAAAGATTTGTGTAACTTGTTTCATACATACGAGTACTATATAGTACATAGTAGGTACTGCAAAATATCCATTAAAAAGTTGGTGTTTTTGAGGAAATACAAATCCTACTGAGGATTATGTACGTGAGGTTTAGATGGAAATTTGTTATACTAGAGGTCTTGTGACTTTTTTAATTATTGTAATACTAGATAGTAGCTAACTTATATATATAATCGTATAAGTATGTAATAAATGGAAATTTTTCCAAAGGATCTCTTCTCTTTTTCCAAAGCCAATTATAACCCAAAGATATCCTTTGTCAAGTCTTTTAGACAATTTTATTGGCTTATTTTTGATCAGATTTTTGACAATTTTGGCAATATTTGCCAAATTTGTCTCATTAACATTACTCCAAATGGTAAAAAGGATCAAGAAATTTTGCCAAATTTTCGTTTTAAGATGCTTCAACTTTCATGCTTCAACTATCATGCTAATTTGGTAATTTACCAAAATTTTGAAAACTTTAGAAATACATTGAGATTTGAGTAGTTATCGAATTACATTGGGTAGTCTAAAATTTTGTGAATATGACTTTTAATATTTTGATTTAAAGAGTCATAAGACCCATTTTCTCAAAGACTAGTACAATAATCCATTTTATTATTGTAAGTAATTTGTTCGGGGTAAGGTCGGCTTTTGGTTTACCATTAATTCAAACCATTTACCATCATTTTATAACCGATATCTATCTACTGTACCAGTATGTATACATATGTACCAGCAGTATATTATGTTAGAGATGCTCGAGGCAAATTAATGAAATGCAAATTAAAACTGAATTGGTCTGAGGTATACAAAAATGAGATTAGGATTATAAAAAATGTACGGTAAAGTTCTGCCCTTTGAATTTGCAATTTAAACCTCTTATATATATACATACTTATACATACTAATACATAAAAATGTATAGAAAAGGTGCGTAAGCGTATGTGCATGGACTTTATACGGATATCATCGAGTATGAGCACGTATCGAGCATAATAATTCGAGCTTTTTGCCTTTTTATTTCATTTTATTCAGGTAATTTGCAATTAATTCTTGAGCCTGGGTATCTTAACACAATCTGAACTACAGTATCTTATCTTGAAAACTTGGAACACAGACTCAGACTCGATTTTCAATATAAAGTATCAGTATACATAATACTTTAGTAGTAAAGAACCAGCTTTACGAGATACTTACTATACTTACTATACAAAATTTTCAATCAAAGTTTAATCACAAAATCATAAAGCATTTTACCTATAAACTGATTAGTATTTAGAACTGTTTTTTTCATTAGTCAAAACAATAAGTTTTCGGTCAAAAAAGTTGGGGGGAAAAAAAGCATTCCTCGATAGCACCTTGGGGCACATTAATTTCCAATCTGACCACAAAAACTCTATCGAAAATCCTCACAGACTTCTGAATTACAAGATGACAAGTAAAGTAACACTTTGGTCAGCTAAACAACACAAAAAATCCAATAATAAGCTAATATTTATCAAATATTTATGCCCAAAAACTTCTATCTTCGGAACTTTGTAAAATTTTGACAAATTCTTAAAAGCTAAATCCCTTTATGGCATTTTGAGCCTTAAAAAGTTTCAAAAAATTTCATTTTTAAAGATCAAATTTACACTAATCACTAATTTCATTTAAACATGAGTAAAATATTTGATTTTTTGAGTAAAGTATTCAGTTACTTGTAGTACATAACAAGATCTGAGTTATTTGAATTTTTTGAATCTAAATTAAAGGTGTATACAGGTTGTACAGAATCTTGGAATTTGCACCCTCACAATAAGAAAACCCTGGTATAAAAAATAATTAAAATACAAATCTTAATCCAAGTCTTACTATACTAGTAGTACTAGTAGTACTAGTTCTTGGTATAGAAAATAGCTAATAATTAAATTGTCAGAATCTGCAATATTTTAAGGCTTTGGCCCAACTTAACGGGCTTTAACAATATTTTCGATTCTTTCAAATTATAAGCTAAGATACTTGATTTGTCCTACATCCTACAGGCCTAGTGTGAGAAATTATTTTTGATTTTTTAATTACACAGTCTTACACACATAGAGATCTTGGGAAAGTTATACTTTATTTATTAGTAATTATGACATTTCTATCATCGCATTTTATAGTACGAGTACCTACAGTAGTAGTAGGATAATCATTAAAATATTCCGAGAAAAAGTCGTAATTTTGAAGATTTTAAGGCATAATTACAGGTCTCTCTCATCTGATCTCTAAAAACCAAAAGTTTTGTAAATTTGTGGTGATAAGTCTAGTTTTTTTTATAAAGATAAAATTACCAGTAATTATACCCAGGTAAAGCTTACTTATACTCGTACTTGACCAACCCCTTTTGGAGTATTTTGTACCATAAAAAAGGGAAAATATTTCAATGCTTTTTTTATTGTGATCTTATAAAATTGTTGTAAAATACAAAATAATATCTCAATTAGCCTCAAGAACTGTTGGTACAGTTTTCATGCTGATAATCTATGATGTATACGATGTAATAGAGACATTCACAAGAGAGTATTTGAAAAATTTCAAAATAAATAATATCATTTCGGTCGGGGTAATTATGTGTCTTTTGAAATGAAGTTAAGGGTCAAGACCTCAAATATAAGTACTTGTATGTCTTGAATCATATCAGTACTTTTATTTATCTAGATTTTTTTCAAGATATAAAACGTAAGGAATTTGACGGTAAATACATACTTTGTGTCTTGAGTTCTTGACATGATACATTTTATATTATTTTACATTTTACAGATCATAAGGTATCAATTTTGTGTAAATTATTACTTTTGTAAATTCTTCAATTCCTCAAGATAAGTACTGATATAAAGAAAATTGAATCAGGTTATAATATCTGTTTTTATTGCACTTGAATGTGCAAAGGGGTTGAAAAATACAAGTGTAAATTTATGTACAGTACTCGTATAGGTACTATCTGTCAAGGAAAATTCTCTATATCATAAAAAATGATGCAAATTTTGAAATTATTAGCAAAATTGCCAAGTTTTTCGTGAAAAACTTCAATTTTTCCTAATGGTACTGATATAGATAGTACTGACTTTATATCAAAAAATGTACCTATCTTATCTTGAGTATGGACCTTATAAAGAAATTCTGCTAATCCTGAGATGTTTAAAAGTTCCAAAATGTACAATCATATTCGTATATTTTTGTTAATTTTTGAACTTGAAAAGTTGGAGCATCTGTCATATATTACCTTCTAATTTTGAAAAAATTCTGAGAAAAATTTAAGTTTTTTTTGGTTTATTTCTGATGGCATTTGGCTGTAATAAAGATTGTAATAATTTCAGTTTCATTAAGATCTTGAGGAAAAATGTCACAAAAATAACATTATCACAATAGGTATTAATTTACTTGTACAGTTACAAGTACTATGTAGTGTAGTATGGCCTGTAGCCTATGTAAATTTGCACAAAAAATTGTGCTAACAAACTCGACTTCAAATGGTGAGAACTATACATATGTACTAAATAGACTTTCTTTTTCATATGAGACCCATCAGGGTTAATAAAAATTTAGAAAAATATACTAATTACATTTACCAAGCTAAAAAAGTCAAGTTTCCAAATCAAAATCACATAATAAAGTGTCTAGTTTTTTGTAATTTTTTTCGAAATTTTTAGAATTTTAAGTTTAGGTACTTTCATGGTACAGTAGTACAGAATAGTAGCTAGTACTACTAGTTGTATTTTGATTAAATAAGTAAGTAGTCTCAAGTGGGTAAAAAAAAATATTTTTGAAACTTCCGTCAACTTCCGTAATCATATGACGACTTTATTTCCTCCACTTATTCTAACTAGTAGAGTAGAATACTTATAGTCGAAAAAAGAGTCTTTGAATTCTTCAGAAATTATTATATCTGTATTATTTATGATTTTATTATTATGAGGGCACACATAGAGCTATAGAATACAACAAAATACCCTAAAAACCATCGCAGAAGCTCGCATTTCAAACAGATTTCATAAAAATTCGATTATGTAAAGATTTTTCTTTCAAAATGCCAAAAATTAAAATTGAGTCATAAATTTCGACAAAATTAGTACCTATATTAGTTGTAATAAGCTTTAAATTTTTTTGAAAATTTAGAATTTGGACCCAAAGATCTTAAGGAATGTTCAAAATTTCGAGTAAAATCAAAATTTTAGGCTTAATTATAGATATAACAGACGATTGTCATGAGCATATTAGTCCTTTATGTGTACTACCCAGTATAAGTACTGATATGATAATTTTGAAAAGCTGACTCAATTGACTTTACTCTCAAAAAAAGCGAACAATGATTTACAATTATTTTTCGAAAACCATATCGAATTTATCCATGTGGCTCACTTTGCTTTGATACGAGAGTATAAATAGAAATAGATTGAGATTTTAAGACAGATTTAATATTAAATCTCATAATTTACAGCTTATAGTCTCATTTTTACAGTATCTGTATTCTGTATATGCTCATACTACTACAGTAGAATCTTGTAATAAAATGACTTTCTCAAAATCGTAATTCGTAATTCGAATTTAAGTATTGAAAGTCTGTCTTAGATTTTTTTTAAATCTAAAAATTCTATACTTGCCTAATACCATTAGTATTCAGAATTCAGAATTCAAAAGTCAGCTGAACTATCCAAGCATAAGAGATCTTGTATAAAAAATATTTTTATGCAAAATCATCACAACTTTAAAAAACTTATAGATACATACTTGTAGGTACTTTAAGATTTGGTAACAATAAACCCTAGCTTTTGTTGTACACTAGTACTATGCCTAGTATAGGTACAATTACAAAATCTTAGATTTGCGTATTTTTGGCGTAAAAAAGGTCAAATTTCTCACTTTTTTTAACCAAAACCTTCGAAATATTCAAGTTCTGCTTGAACTACTAGCAGACTTTATGGAATCTGAGCTTAAACTGTACATAATTACATACCTTCAGCTGCAGTTAATGAATGGTTTGTTTCAAATTTTGAAGGATCATTTTTGCAAAAAATAAAAAAAAATTGCCAAAAAACGGAAGCGGAAATTTCCTAGTACGAGTAGTACTTTAAAGCTGGAAAGCTCGCATTTCAATTATCTACGAGTATTTGTCTATTAATATTGACTTGAAAAGCTTTAATTCAGATTCAAATGCAAAATCCAAGAACTTGCTAATACCGTAATTACTTCATCAAATATTTGTTTATCTTAATCATACTATACTGTAGTCTGTAGTATGATACATAATATATGTACAAGATACACTATCTTTCAATTAATCTTTTACTTTTCAAGTTTCAAGTATGAAGAATTCATTAAAAGCCTCTTTTTACTTTTTCTTAATTGACATTTAATGCTCATATACATACATATACAACACAAAAAACAAACTTTACATTTTATATTACAGATACAGATACAAATACAGATACAAATACAAATACAGATACAGATACAGATACAGATACTGTAGTAGTAGATACTGTATAGTAGATACAGTTATGATTTGAAAAAGTTGCAAGAATTTCAAATTACTTTCATTTACCTTAAGATTAGTAGCAGTAGTTTTGCATAAAATAAATATATTTGTAATTGACATGATTCAATTTACTTATACTAATATGTATCTTATACATACGTAGGTATTAATACCGGAAATACCTTACTATTTCTCTTTCAACATTTTATAGCATTTTGTGCAAAAATCAACTTTTTTGTATCAACTTTGTAGCATAAGTCCAAATCCTATCCTATCCTTGTTGAGAGTGTGAGTGTGAGAACTGGGCAAAAAAAGTATGATCATAGGATCTCATTAAAAATTGGCAAAAATCATCAAGATTTTATGAAGAAATGTCCAATTGCATTGGTATAGGTAATGGATAAAAAAAGTCAGGTCATAATAAAAGTATCTACAAAGTTTATAAAACTTGATCATTGACTTTTGATCATCAATAAACTTCTACTACTATACTGATAACTGATAGTACTAGCAGTTGCAGAGAGCCTTCAACAGGTTTCTTTATGATATGATGAAATTTTATGAAATTGATTTGATTTAAGAAATACATTGTTCCATATTATATTATAATAGATAGGAAGGTACTTTATGTAATTTTGCTCTTCTTATAATTAGCATTAATTGTAATTATTATGTGTGTGTGTGATTGCATAACCTAATTGATTTACTCGACATTTGCCCTATTACATTGTTATAGAGCTATATATCTGTAGTATGTGCAATTGTTACAAGAATCGAGTAAGTGAATCTCTAAAAAAGTTAATTTTGAAGGTTTGCTCGATCTTTTGATGCTAAATTGTAATTATATATTTTATAGTTTTTGGGGTCTTAATTGCAATATATGTGTAGGAAGTGAGCATTGTTTTCAAAGATTTTTGAGACTTTTTTTGAGTCAATAGACCCCACCTAATAATCATCTATTAGAGAGAATAATTATAATCATTTTATTTATGCCATTAAAAATGTGCAATTACATATTATATACTTGCATAAATCTATCCTTGCTTTGTCTTGAACTAATTTGAGGTTAGATAGGACTCTATATACTGAAGAAGTAAAGGTGTTTATTGCCAAAATTGCATTTTGCATGTGCCAAAATTCTAAACATTAAATTATGATCTATTAATATTACTCAACAGATCCAAAATAAAAAAATTAAAATCATTGCTAATTTCATTTTGAATTTCGTAATTTTTATTATAATCAATCGATACCTTTGTTTAGACAATGCTAATTTGAATTTATAATTATCTAGATTTCGTAATATATCATTGTAAATGATATTATATGAATCTGTAGAGGCTAGAGGTCTTTAGACTGCTATTTTAGTGAAGTTTCGGGGAGATTTAGAAGCCAATTTTAGACGCAGTTTTTAGCTTTATATGCAAATTTTAGACGCGAGTTTTGTAATTTGAATTTTGGGCTAAATTTTGAGGATCTGGAAATCTGAAATTTTAAGAAAAAGACATTGTAAACCTCTAGGAAATTGAAATTTTGAAAGAAATAAGGCCCATTTTCTTTCTACTGATATATCACATCAAAATCACAAATTTCAAGAATTTTTCCTAAAAGCAAGTTTTAGGTTGAGTTAAAGCATGTGATGTGATCTGAATTTTGGTCTAAATTTTGAGTATCCGGAAGTCTAAATCAGAAAGACACTTATCCTTAGGCCTAGGAAATTGATTTAAAGTCATAAGACCCCTTTTCTCCTAATAGTTCACATCTACTCGTATATAGAAAATTTCAAAAAATTTCATGAATTTTATGAATTTTTAAAAATAACACTTTTACTTAATCACACTTTTTATTATACTATAACTATTACTTTTTTTGCTCAAAATTAGTTGGCATTACATCATAAATTCTCATTAAACTAAAACCTGGGCATACTCGTATGAAGAAAAAAAAAACCTGCAAAATTGAAGATCACAAGGGCTTGAAGGAAATTAAACTCTTTTGTGAAATTAACAATTGTTTATTATACGAGCTATCTACTCGTAGATATTAAATTTTTTAAACTCTTCAAATCTGGCTGGACTCTACTCGTAATCTTAAATGATTATTTCAGCCAGTACTTGCAATGCAGGCTTTTGAATGAATTTTATTTTTATTATGTTTTTGCTCCTGATTCTCTACCATCATTATTATTTATATCCAATCCTCAAGATAGGTTTTAATTTATTACTTATAGATACGATAGCATACTCTCAAAGTCATAAAAATCTCCAATTTTTTTCTTTACCCTTAAATGAACTTGCTATTTCCGCACAAGATTTAATTTAAAAATTTAAATTGATTTCGACCATATGTACCTACACATATGTATGTGATTTTTACCACCCAAGTGTAGGTCCTACAGACTGGTGAGACAAGTGTAAAATTAGACAGGTTACATATAATTGAATATGTAATAGTAATTTTACATATTAGTTCTGGTCATAATTAAAATCTATAAAAGATTAAGTCTTAAATCATCTCTGAGAATTATTCATGCCTCTCTTACCTTGTCTTATAATCCTCTATGCAGAATCTGCAGAATTTAATTTAGAGTCTTGAACTAAAACACTAGAGATTTGTAAATCATGATTGAAATCAAATTTACTTTCTTATGGTTGGTTTTATAGAAGAAGAAGAAAAAAACGGGAATTTTTTTGCATTTCCGCCGGTACTAATGCTATTTATATAGAGATACATATGTACTATAGTACTATGTATAGATACAGATAGGTCTTATAGAGCAACAGGTGTTCTTTATAAATGTTCATGAATTTATCATTTATAAAATCCTTATAAGATTCAACAGATTCAATGAAAAGTAAATGATTCGAATAAGAAATAAGTAAGGTAAGGGTAAGGGTAAGGCATTCTGTATTCTGTATTTGTATTTGTAAATAGAAATATAATGCAAGTGCCGTTAGACAACTTCCTATAGAATTCAAACCTAAATGTACTTATATTAGTACCTCTATCATATGCATTTATTTGATTTGAATTTTAATCTCATAATTGGATTTTAAAAGAGTTACCCAACAATTCTCAGAAATTTTTTGATTAAGATTTGTATAAGTATAACGAGTAGATTTCAAATTTTAAAAATCAGAGATAATCTCGAGTTTTTAAGGGAAATATTTGGTCAATATTGGCCGATTTTTGGCAGATTTTTAATGTTGACCTTATGTAATACATAGTTTGAGCCTATTTATTGAAAATTCGAGTTAAATCGAGCAGTTTTGGTCATTCAGAAAGCTCGAATTTCTTTAAAAAAAAGGCATTTTAAAATTTAAAAAAAAGGCATCTCCTCACATTAGATCCATAAATAACAAGAATCGTTCAAATTCAGAATAGAACATAACATAAAAATCTATATTTATCGTATTCAAATATTTTTAGTACCCTACTTTATAAGTATCTGTAATACAAAAAATGTCAAAAATCCTTGAAAAAAACTGATTTACGACATTTTGATCATTTTGGTCAAATATTATAGGCTCTTCAATTCTAAATATCTAAAAATATATTTTGGCAAAAAATGTGTTTTAAATAGTAAAACGACCATTTTAACCCATTTTTTTGAACTTGGGTTATATGTAATATGTATGTACAGAGTACAGACCTATTTGATTTGTTTGTACTATTTATCGAGGTGTACATATATGAGAAATATTAATGAATTTTTATTCCAAATTCTGAGTATACAAATAAGCCTTGGAGGGTTTTGAACATTTCTATTAGTATTTCCCTTGCCTCGAACTATGACTAACCTACTTTTCATTGAAAATTCCACATAAGTAATTCTCAGACTTGAGACTTGAACTTAAATACCTACAAATATGAAAACTACACAAAATATCCTCAGACTATATAGGTCCTTTATACACATATATAAATACATAAATTTTAAGAGAAACCGGTTGAAGAACTTAAAAATATCTTGAAAACTTGCCCTATCTTTTACTTATGGGTATTGGCTATTTATTTGAAATTTGAGTATAATAAACCTCTAATTATGCTTACAAACTTTTGTGATTTATACCAAAATTGCTATATTAGGGATAATTGAACTTACACCTTACACTTACACTATACTAGGTACTTAGGTAATTACAAAAATGTCCAAAATCATGTAATAATAGTTTGTATCAAATTTAGTAGATAATGTTATTACTACAATATAATATTAGGTAGGGTAGATTATGAATTTGACTCAAATTATCTAACAGTTTCGAACTTTATTGTAAATTGGAAATTTAATTTTTTTAAGAAAAAAAAGGTTATGTAATTTTACTAACTATATAGGTAACTGTACTTGCATTAATTCAAAAATTCTCAATATAAAATCTAATGACTAAACCTCAAGTATAGTGTATGATTGAAGCTCAGAACTTGATCAATTTTGAAAAATTCTTTCATATAACTAGATACTAGATGCATAATAGGTACTGTAGTTGTATTTATGGACTTCTTAAGAGATCAAGTATGAGTATGATTCTAAAAAAAATATTTTTTAACTTGTGCATTGCATGCTTTTTGACTTTTCAAAAGCTCTAATGATAATATAATGAATGAAGCTTTGAATTTGAAAATAAAGCTTGAGTTGAGGTTTAAAAGGAATTTTGAAATTTTTCTAATTTTTTTATCCTACTATAATGTAGTACATTAATGTAGAGAGGCACTAATTGATCTTACTTTTTCCCCAGGGGGGAATTATACCTTGTTATTAGTACATACAATAATAGATAAATATTAGTTTTTGTACGATATTCTGAGTAAATTATTTGGGCAGTAGTACCTACAAGTATTTTCTAAGAACTCGAGTATCTCATGTAGAGATGGCCGGTATTTTATAAAAAAATTCAAAATCGATAAAAAACTATACTAGTAAGGACCTATACCAGTAAGTTCATTTCAAAAGTACATTTCAAAAGTACTCATCCTCAGCCTCAGTGATCATGTCACTAATTTTATTGCTTTATTTGTATATGAGAATCACAAGTAGAGGAAATTATCAAGAAATTAAAAACAATCTGAATTGGGAATATTTTCAAAATTCGTAGATAATTATAAAATTGTGACTTTTTGTTATAGAAAATTTTTGATATTTTTGATAAATTTTTGACAAATTTTTGACATACCCTACCTACTTGATAAAATTTTACAAGGCTATAGTCTGAGGATTTTTGGAACTTATTTTGGAACTTTCAATGAGTTTTAAAATTGCTAATTACCAAAATTTGGCCGAAATTTGTAACTTGAGTTGACCTAGAGGCTTGAAATTTTCTCACAAATATATGTGTAGTAAATAGACAAGGACTTTTGATTTTAACATTTCAAACCCGTTACTTGCTCTTTATATATTCGATAAATGATTATAATCTAACTTGACTGTCAATATAAGGATAAATGCCCTAAATATTGAGAAAACAGGTCTACATCTGATGTCTACGTGTATTATCGAGTATCAATTTTATATTTTGATGGAAAGTTTATCAAATCGAATCATGTATCATTTTTCATTTCAATTTATTGCTCAAAATCATCGTATTTCTAAAAGAAAAAAATGAAAGAAATTGAACTGATTGTAGATTGGTTTTTTTTGTAATTGATTTCATTTGATACTTGCAATACAGTAGTAGGTACCTTATAGATACTAGATAGACAGATTGTACGTGCAAATATTTGTATTATTTGCATTTGTAATGGTAATCAGTAATCATCTCATGTCACTAATTTTATTGCCATATGATAATCATAAGTAGAGGAAATAAAATTTGGAAATTGTTCAGAATTACTAAAGAGAAAGGGGGTATACTTTAATCATTTTTGATTTTGATTTTGAGAATCGTGAAATCTTGAACTTTGAAAAAATAAATTGAAAAAAGTCAAATACACTAGTACTGTACTAGGTACTGTAAACATACAGTGGAACAAAATAATAAAATTATAAATGCTCATAAACGATTAGATTGGGATTTGGATTGGATTGAACAATTTAAAATTTCAAAATCACAACCCAATTTCTAAAATCTTTTAAATCTTTTAAAGATGCAATTTCAAAATTTAATCGATTTCTCCAAAAAATTTAGAAAGATTACAAACTTCAGCATATCACAATGACAAGTAAAGGTTCCCTAAAAACCCAAAAAAAGCAAATTTTTTTCAAAATACTCGTAAGTTTGCATAAAAAATCTAAAATCGTTTTTGATTTTTAATCAAAATTCTACCAAAATTTGCAAATTTTGTCCAATTTAAAGGAAATTTTTCGAAATTTCTGATTTACTTGCTTATAACCTGGCCAAATTTCAGTTTCTAAATTTCGAAAAAACACTTAAATTTCTGATTTGCTTGCTTAAATAGGAAGATTTGCTAATTTTTTGGGCACTTTATTCTCAAATTTTTGTCGGATCTCTTGTATAAATTGAAAATTTAAACCCTTAAATTGAGTTTTGTGAGATGCCTATAACCTTTCAAGGACCAAATTTTGCTCGAAAAGGCCTTTTTTATATTAGATAGATATAGATTTTCAAGCTAAATTTTTGATTTTTAAGAATCTTTACTTGTTTATTTACCTGACTGACCGAGTATGTGATTGATAGGCGAAATTTTTCTTTTAAAAAATCGTGGGTGTACTTTATATTTGAAATTTTTTTCTTCTCCTCAAAACCCTCAAGGAGTATTAAACACATATGGTTTTTTAAATTATCGTAATTACACCCTTTTAACTATCAAATCAAACGGCCAAAATAAGCTTGTTTAACCTTAAAAATACCGTTTTTTTACTACAAGTTTACTATACTCTAATGTCCACTACAATTCACCCATCACTTATCACCATGATAGGTTAATACACTTAAGACTTAAATTCTTAAATAGGCCAAAAGTAGAGCACATTTTTTCAACTTCAATTAAAATCATTTTGAACACTATATAGACTATCTCTAGTAATGTGGCTATTGAATTAAACATAGTTTTGATAAATGGCCACTTTCTTAACCAAACAATTACACATTACAATTAATTTTTTAGAGGCTTGAAAGGGTTAATTTAAATTAAGAAACCAGACATGAAACCACAAAAAATAATCGAAAAAAATCGAAAAAAATCAAAAAAAAAAAGTTAATAAATACCTGTCAATATGTTCGATTGCATTGCATGTACAATTCATTAATAATTTTTGAGCAAATATCACAATGTATTTGTTTAATAAGCCAGAAATTATCATGTCTATGAAAATTTGCAAATTTTTAAGCAAACAAGAAGCTTTACTACATTATGTATTATATGTAATAAATTAAAGAATACATTACTAAATTATACATGCTACCCTACTATATAATACATCCATATAGGTAGGTAGAATACTTATTATCTTGAAATTGAAACACAAAATTACCAAATATACAATTTTTTGAAATTTTTGAAAATATTCATATACGGACTACGGAATATTATGGTATTAGGAAAAGGAACAAAGAAAAGTATCTTTTTGATAAAAAATGCAGATTTTGTGACTATTTTAGACAAAACGGAGATCTCTTTAATAAAATTTGAGATTTTAGATCAATACATTTAAGGTATAAGATAAATCTTAAAATTGTAGTCTAGTTTATGAGGCTATTTTTGTGATATAGAGTAGAAAATATGACTGGCTTGATTTCAATCAATCATAGGGTCTTTTAGCCCTACTTTGAAGATTTCAGACCTCTAGTATGTCAAGAAAAGTTTGAAAATTCGAAAATTTTTGTTAAAATTCATTTGACTAAATTTTTAGAATCTCATTTGCTGTCAATCGAGAAGTTGTAAAGGTGATCTTAATACCTGAAATTTGCAAAATAATATATAAAATTAGATGCAGTGGATTTAGATAGGACTGATAGTGATTTGACAAAAAGTAGGGTACAATTGAGAAATATAAATGTACCTAAATACATTCAGGTAATTGAAATATTATGACTGACCTGAAGATGGAAAGTTAATTTGTTACACATAACTAATATAAGAGATACAAATTTGGCTATGAAACTGTAATTCAAGATCTTTGAGGAAATTCCTGCTCGTCATGCAAAATAGAAAACTTTTCATTTCACAATACAGGACTTGTAGAATTGTCTTTTTGCCCTCTCAGGTCACAAACTATTAGTTTAACTACTATATATGTAGTACTACAGATGCATACAAGTATACTAGGATTCTGTAGAAAAAGTAAAACAATTAGATTTCGCCAAAAAAATTAGTGAAACATGGGCAAAACGCCTAGATCTAAATCTAGTACATCAGCAAATGTATGTACTTGTCCATAAAAATAATGGAATTGTCATTATTATTGATGCAACTTGAGGGGTATACAGATTTTTACAAATTTACAAAATCAAGTTACAGAATCCTGTTTATCACCTTAAAAGTTCAGCTCAAGTTTCAAATATACTACATCTACTCGTACCTTTATAGTCAACTTTCTAACTTGCATTTTTTACATAAAAAGTGTAAAAATTAAGAACTCAAAATAGAGATATCGATATCAGCTAATCTGGTGATCAGAAGCTGTCATCAAGTCTTGTAAAAAATGAAATATTGCTACCAAATCTGATCACAATCGAGGATCAGAAACATGCATATGAATATATAAATTGATCATTTGACTTGAATTGAAAGGAAAAATAGAAAAAATGTCGATAATAATCTGATGTCTGTCTAGGTCTGGTCCTTCTTCTGGTAGTCGTGATGCATCACTTGGTGTTATAAATTTACATATTGACCTTAAATACACAAGATATAGTATAGTACATACTAAAATACAGATTATGTAGAATAGTACCATGTTAGTGTATGGGAAAAGTAAAGACATTCAGACATCATGATGACTCGTTCGATTAGACCAAAATTGACATTCTTGCTACCGTTTACCCATACCATGGGTATGGTAAACCTGACCTGGTCAAAAAGCTCGAAGAACAATGCGGAAATTAATGATATGAATTTGTAATTCTAAATTCTAAATGGTATAAATAAGCAAGGATTATACTATTAGAGTACTGCTACTATACTAATAGTAGTAGGGGGGGTACATGACATGACCAAAAACAACAAAAATTTAATTGCAAAAGTCGATAAAGTTGATAGTTAAATGGAATAACACTAACCGATTGATTTATTATGACAAGATCTGCACTTTTATTGACCATTTATAATGGTAATTGGCGAATAAAGGATCTATACTGCCCGACTCATTCGTCTGTTTTTCTATAAAGACTTACAGGGTTTGATTACTAAATTTGACTTGATTCTTCTAATGCCTTACTTCAGATTGAAATTACTAAAATTACCTCTTATCTTATCGTTAGTATAAAAATGTTTGCACTTTT
The DNA here is from genome assembly GCA_034699045.1 of Nanhermannia cf. coronata Gr-Ori-00579. Lineage (NCBI taxonomy): Eukaryota > Metazoa > Arthropoda > Arachnida > Sarcoptiformes > Nanhermanniidae > Nanhermannia > Nanhermannia cf. coronata Gr-Ori-00579. The sequence goes on from JAQIXA010000598.1 coordinate 28,712, forward strand.
TGTTATTTTAAGATCTTTAAAAAATTATAAAAATTTCCCAAAATCTGTTCAAAGATACTTTAGATGCTGGTGATGAAATCTATAATTTTTTAATCTGCTAATTTAATCTCAAAGTTTCGATTTTCGGCATAAAACATAGCAAATTAAGCTATACTTTAGATGTATATAAATGACTTATCAATTATTTTTACTGTAAATGTTATGATACTGGTCATGGTTATAACTTAAATAGTATGTTCGTAGGTCTATAGTTATACCTAAGTCAATCTACTGATCTTTGACTTGACTATTTAACTTTTTTAACATTTTTCTTTATACAAGTAAAATATCAGAGGTGCCGATCAATCAATCGAATTTTGTATATCAAAGTATTTCATGATGTCGTGGTTTTGATTATTGGATGATTTTGATGATCAAAGACCTTGTTTTCCCCATACAAATTTACAATACTCGTATAAAGTATCTGTCTATTGATACCTACTATAAACCATTGGGTTCTTGTGGTAAGCAAAATTATAGATTTGCAAAAAAACTAAAAAACTGAGAGGAAATTCTCAAGTTAGTATCACGACAATGGTGATAGGGAGCTTACAAAGCATGAAAACATTTATATTGATACATAATTATTTATTATAAATGTTATACCTACTACTAGTACTCTGTAAGTCTGTAAGTAGTACTATTGGTACTTGTCAGACTTTGATAGGATAATAACCTATTTGGAAAAAGAGAAATTTATTGAACTTGTAATTATTTATCGGGATACTTTGTATCAGTATCAGTAGTATTCTGTGAAGTATAATAAAAAGGAAATATAATTTATTTTACCCATCTAAGGGAATGAGTAGCTTTGAGGGTTATATGTATTTACTCAAAATGTGGATTTTTATTTATTTATTGGTGATATCAACTACTTTATGGACTTTCTGTGTACTACCATACAGTACAGGACTTTATGAATATGTAATCATACATACTTAATCAGGTTTTTTTTGTCTGAAACTGAAAAGTTGAGACTTTTTTTTACTCATTTCTGTATTATATTACCGATAAGATAGTACCTACAAGTACATGGACAGATTTGACTTTGGACATGGTATTAAATATCCGATTAAAAAGAATAGAGTACCAGCAGCAGTAGTCTTAACCAAATGACAAAGCGTCAAAAATATCAAAAATGACAAAAAAATGTCAAAAATCCAATTGAAAAGTTCAAAAAATACAACTTTTTTGAGTTATTTTTTCAATATAGATATGGTATGGCATTAATAAGTGTCTTAAAAGTTAATTTTATACTTAAAAATGAGCTTAAAATTTCAATAAAACTCGTATTTAGTCAATCTGACCAAGATACATTTGCAAAACTATAAATTTTGTTCTAAATTTTGCAAAAATTTCAAATTGATCAGCAGATCAGAATTAGAATAACTCGAATTTTTGGTAATTTTTTTTTTAGAAATTTTGGTTAAAAACTCAAGATCTTCAAATATTTCTTGTACTGATATCTTTTGATAGTTTGTAAATTGATCAAATATCCTAAAAATCTCCATATTTGACTAATTTACAACTTTTACAATGACTACTACTAGCATTATTCATCATATTAATCCTTAATATCAAAGTACATACAAGCAAGTGCGTATAAAATATAAATTACCAAAAAATCTTCTCAAAATTTTTTAAAACAAAAAAAAACACCCCTCTGAGACTCACGTTTTAAGATTCTCATATCATAACCGACCTAGACAATTTTACCTTTATACACCATGCTCTCTATATAAGGATTGTACAACTGTTTCTACTAGTACTAGTATCAGTAGGTTCTTTATACTATACCTTACTAATACATTGTTTTGGTTTTTTATACCGAGCTTTTTTTTGCAAAAAAACATGGTAATTCATTCACCCCCCATAAATTTTAATAAAATTTCTGGCAAAATTGCGGTTTTGTCTTCTTGTACAAAAATTAATTATTAGTCAAAAACATAATCATAAATAAGTCTATTTAATGCTACTATATACTGACTACTAGTACAAAGTATCTATCTGTAAGTAGCCAGGTCATACTCATACTTAATTTTGAGTATCATTTTGTTCGAAAAATCGAAAACTAATCTAGTTTCAAAGAATTTTTGAGGTACTTGTTCTCGTATTGTTGATGAAAAGTCGATAATGATCACCGAAAGTGATGCTTTGTTCTCATTATTACCATTTATTATACTTGTATATATTATTTATATTGTTGTTTATTTATGTATTAATGACCATGTATACTATATGATAGTATATGTATAAGCTGCAGTGGTTTAGTTGTTCTAAAAATAAAACAAATGTCAGTCAAAAAATTCTATTTCTCATAAGATACTTATCTCCATGTCCATCATACTTGTAGTATTTTAAATTTTAGATTCAAGTGATGGGTTCAGAACCTTAGGCTAAGAAAATAAATGGAATATTTGCCCAACTCAGGTATCTACAGATACTAGTACTAACACTACTACTGATACTTTGTATTTTGTATTAATGAATAAGTCTAGTTGTTGTTGTAAGCGAAAGTTACATTGTGTTGTCCATTTCAAAATAATAAATCTTGTACAAGTAATAGTATAGGGTACTGATACAGTCAGTACTGAGTACAATAGTAATTGAACTCTATAAATATCAATAATATGACTTTCAAGACTTTTACTTTACCCTTAAAAGCACCTGAGAACTGAGGATACTAACTATACGATGAGGTTGAGGTTTAAGAATTGAGAATGAAATTTCTGACCTTAATATAAAACAAAAAGTCCAGTAAAATCCATCCCATATATACTAATACCCATATAAGTCGAGTTAATTTAAAATTTATAATCGATTGTAGGTCAGACAAATCCGGTATGGAAAATGAAAAGAAAAGTGTTAAAATACCCATTTATCTATTTAAAATTTATGTCCTTTATTTTTTGACAATTGTCTTTTTTCTTCAAGTTTCGGACATCTACATCAGCCAAAATTATTGAAATTTTGTCAAAATTGACAATAGTCCTAATCATTAAACAGGACTCTGTATTAACTACACTAAAAGTATCAAATTTTGACCAAAATTTGAACCAATTTCCAAAAGCCCCAAATTTCAAAAATACGATCAAGACAGGTGTTTAGGTCCTTGAATTGGCATTAGTATCAAGTGTACTTATTGAACTGGGCTCTTGAAAAGTTTCAAGTATTTAGATACGAGTATTTTGAAGGATTGTAGAAATTTTAATCTAAAATGGACTCGTAAATCAGACCTGTATAGTAACAAGTATGGAGGGTCAACTATTTCATAAATTTGAAATTTGAAAACACCCTGGTGCATCATTTTTAATAAGTTTTAAAAGGATCTGGGTGTGTCTAATAGTAACTACTGTTTCTTGTACTTCTAACCCTTGCCTTAGACATCAAGTTCAAATTTCAAATTATCATATCATTTCATATACAAAATTGCATCTCTCTCTACTCATATTTTTACGACTTTTTATCAAAGGTATATGACAAGTTGAAATCTGTTGAGGCACGTACAATGAAATGAAATTTTTGATCAAAAATATTACATCATCAGCAAAAAAGTAGCAGCATTCAGTATAGTTATACATTTTTTTTGCCAATTGTGATTGAGATAACAAGACACTATCATATAGTAGTAATGGTAATAATTCCTAACCGTTCTCACATTTAATCAATAACCCCCAACTGGGGTACATTTTTTTTGTATTTTTGTAGGTAAGTTAGAAAAAAAATTTGCAAAATTTCTCAATGAGTTCTGAAACCAGTCTTGTACTTAAAATTACTACTATTATGTACAAATGTACTAGTACTAGAGATTATACTGTATGAAATGACCAGGTGCCATAAATAATCCTGTAGAGTTGAAAGGACAACAAGCAATTCCAAATGGTCGTTTCAAATGTTAATAAGTATTAAATTTTAGTTTTTTTTCTTTCGCAAATTGTTATCTTATCTGCTTATCATCCAATGTGTAAAGTTGAAACTTTAAAAAACCCTACCTTAATTTAACCCTACATAAGTCAGAGCAAGTGTTTTTTGATCATTTCACAGAAAAGTTCTCAAAAAATCTTGAAATATTTCCCCCAGTTTTAAAGACATATCATATAAACAAGTAAAACATACGAAAGGCAAACCTAAAAAAATTCAATATAATAGTCGTATTCTTAAAATTTTGAATCCCTGCCATTAGCATGTCTTTACTCGAGAGATTGAACTCTAAAAATCTCAGGTTTTTGACAAAATTTGGGCTATTTTTGCCTAAATTTTAGGCTAAAAATGTCATTAAAATTGTACTTAATAAAACTAGGATTATATCACTTATATAGGCTCTAAATTATTGGCAAAAATCAAGATTATCTATGTAAATCTTTGAGATTTTTCAACAAAATTTTGGCTAATTTTATCAACAATTGGTTTTAAATTTGTATCTATTAAAGCTAGGATATATCTAAGGCTCGAAAGTTTAAATTTGGTCAAAATTTTGTTCCAAATTTTCTAAAATTTTCTAAAATTTCTTCTAAAAATCAACTATATCTATGCATGTTACCCATTAATGACATTTATTGTAAAAAATTTTCTAATTAAAAAGACTAATCTAATAATGAGAATAAAAAGACATTTTTCTGAAATTCTGGATATTTTTGCTTGTTTAGTGCTATCTAGGTGTGTCTTAAATTCAGTACTAGTATAGTACCCTACCAAGAACAAGACACGAGTATTTATTTTATTTTATTTTACTATTTCACCTCATAATATCTAAGTAGAAGATAATTATATTAGTTGAGTAAAAGAAGAATACATCTTTTTATAAAGGCCAGTAATAATAATACTTAAGATTATGAGTTTAACCCCTAATAATCCACAGACTTTTAAAAGCAAATTTACAACCAAAGTCACAACTACAATACAACTTAAAGTACTGTTTTGTGCAAAATTTTTATTTTTCTAGTTTTTATCTCAAATGTCAAATATTGGCACTTGTCTATAGATATATAGATATATAATACAGAGATATTGGCTTTTGTGTGTCTACCTCATAGTCTGGCAGGATCGTTAAATTTTTTACAAATTCTGATAGATTCAAAAAACTGAAGACTTTACTTACTTTTAAGATGACAGATGTTATAAAAGGGGTCTTATGGCTATTCATATCCTACGTTTTAAGAAATTTACATAAAATTTCAATTATAATCGATTATAATCTTATAAGACATACTTGCAAAATGGATCTGTTTTAATTTTGAGCTCTAGAAAAACTAGAAACTAGAAAAATTCAAGTTTTTGTCCAAATTTGCCAAAAGTTTTTTAAATTAGTAACCAAAAAAGCCTGGATTCAAAATAGTAGGGTACTGAAATTTTGACTGAAGGCCCCTTTTCTTTTGCATATCACAAATTATGATATTCTACTACAGGGTGTAAATTGTAAAGCAAATAAATATAGGACACGTCCCAGTATGAAGTATTCGTTTTTTTTTCTTCTAACATTTTACAGGATTGGCATTTGACATACCATATATGGACTTTTAAAATGCATTCAAAATCCCAGTATCTAGGTACTCGTACCTAGTAAATAAATTAATTATGCAATCTGTCCAAGACCCTCAACAATCCTATAATATCCTTAGTATAACTGCATTTTTTGTTGAAATTCGACGAAATGGCCATTTTTTACAATTTTGAAGATGTAATTAACCTAGGCTTACAGTATAGTGAGCTAAGGTAGGTAGGGTAAGAATTAATTGTTCAAAAAATACTTAATTTGATTACAGCTTCACACTAGTGGTTTTATTTGTTTTGTTTTGTTTTGTTTATTTTATTTATAGTACTTAGGATTAGTAGTCAAATTCAAGTTTAACTTTTTGTGTAAACTTTTGTTGTTCAAGTTAATTTGAGCTCTCATGCAAATCGGCTATTCTTTACCCTCGTTGAATTTGACTAATTTGTTCAAATACAGATAAAATAAAAGACAGGAGTAAGTCAGTAAACTCTCATTTGAATGACAAATAAAAAACTATTTTTAAAATTGTCAAATTTTTGAGATTTTTAACCACTTTTGACTTTGAATTTGGTCAGAAAGTAAGCAACAATTTCTTCAAAAAGTTTCAAAAATCTGCTTTAATTGTAATCTAATAAATATGTCTTTCAATTTTGAAATCATAGTTTAAGTAAGCTACTTAAATGGACTAAAAACTAGGATTTAATGCAAATTTTGTGATTTTTTGATCAAATAAAGCAATTTCTCAGGCTTTAAATGGTAAAAAATACCAAATTTTCTGAACATATTGATACCTTTACTTGCATAAAATCCACTTTTAAATCTATTTGTAGGCCTGACATTTACAATAATGACTAGAAAAATAATTAAAAGTTGGAATTTTTGAGGCTTTTTGAGAGAAATTTGCACATTTTTGACGAAAAATTTGCAAAATTAGTAGGGCCTCTAAAGAACTTGGAATCATTTTACTTGCCAAGACTGTAAAAGAAATAATATTACGAGATAAGAATACACAAGATAGGTAAGATTGGCTGGTAAATCATTTCAATAAAAGTTCTGAATTTTTCAAGCAAGTAAACCCCATACTGGGCTTAGTTCTAGGAAGTTCATTTTAGTTTTTTTATGATATAAAAATGAAGATACTTGTATAGTAGAACAGAACGCCTCCTGAGACCTAATCTAATATACTATTAGAATATAAAATTTAGAATAATGAAATTCAAAGGGAAATTGATACATCCAATTCCTATATGCTAAATCCTAACAAAAATTGCGAACTTGAAAATTTGAAAATGTGATGAAATCCTATCTTACACAGTGATCTTGTATCTTATGTTATGATTAGATTAGTTTTTGCATAATAATCAAGTACTTTGTAGGTGTCTAAATCGATGAAAAATTGGCAAATTCAAGTCATTTTTTTTAGCAAATTATTGGCAATTCTGACAGCTCTAGTAAATCATTCTTATCTTTAAATAGTCATTGTAGGTACTAGTAGGGTACTATAATGTATAAGGTTACCTTACCTTGGTTCAAATATATTTTATTACCTAACACCTAACTAATGGTTAAACCTACCTTAAATCCATTTTGACTGCATTTTTCGCAATTATTGCAAAAAAAAAACAAAAACACTGAATAAAATTAAAGCAAGTTTACGTACATATCCATTAGCATGAGTTTAAAACAAAGTTTTTCGTTCAATTTTCAAATGGAATTTTTATGAGACTCTGCTGACTCTTTATGAACCTTAACATGATCAATAGGACAAGTTATTATAGTGCTCTTAAACTCTAATGTAAATGAATGGGTTTGCCAATTAACATTATACTATAATACTAATGCAGAGTACCTACCTAAGATACTTATGAAAACTTTAAGCCAAAAACTGGGCAAGTCCTCAAGATTCCTCAGGTTTAGTAGAAAATAATAAAGTTGAAAAAAAGTCGATACTTGATATACATTCGATACAAGATATCTGTAGATACAAGTAAACTCATCATCAGCTCAAAAATCCTAATTTTCAAAATATATCAAAGACATACCAGAATGGCTTAAAAATACAGATAGGTACATCAAAATCTCTCAAAATCTATGTAAATTTAAGTAAAAGAAACTCTAAAAAGTATTCCTAAATTGTCATAAGTGTACCTAGGTAAAGTTTTTTTATCAAATAATCCTTCAAATTGCGTATTTTGATGCAAAAAAACTTGAATATTTGTATCTATTTTGAGTATAATAAGTAATATAATTTCAAAAGTCCATTTAGCCAAATAATAAGCAAAATTTGGATTTAAATCCTTTAAGTTTTTTCTTCAGATTTGATTAAATATGTACCTAGATGATATAGATTTTTTTTTTAAAAAAGTGTCCTTTTACTTGTCAAGTATACTTGAGTACAGTATAGTACCTTACTTTAAATTCAATTCGATTGGAAAAGGTGTTAAAAAGTTGTCCGAAAAGTCTTGGTCTTGGGGTAAAAAAATGTTTTCGATCTAGGCGATTAACCAACCTTATAGATTCATATTATTACAAGTATTTATTACTATTACAGATTACATATATACAATACAGATACTCGATCTTATACCTACTAGTGCTAATCTAGATACTCTTGAATATATCTACAGTTCTACACTAGATACAAGAAAATGTTCTTGTTGTCTTCTTATACAATTTCTATGTTTATGTTTATTTTATATCTACCTATGTTTCCTTTTTCTTGGGGTCAAAATTCCAGGTTGAACTGAAAAACTTATACAAGATTCTTTAGAGGATTAAATGTAACTTTTTCCAAGTCTCAATTCTCAATCTAAATCACATTAGCCACAAAACACTTGCAAATCTATCTTACAAATAGATCTTTAAAACTCTTGTTTTTAACACATTTAAGTCATAGTCATGCCATTCTAAAGAGCCAAATAAGGCTTGAAATTACAAATTAATAAAATCCCATACCTTTTCAATCTATTACTAATACAGATAAGCTTTCTATAAATTTTGCAAAAATATTTTGCAAACTTATTATGTGTACAAAAATCCGCCCTTTTTAATTCAATATTATGTCCAAATTGGTTTTAAAATACTGCGAAATCTCTCATATAGGTAAGTACTGCTAACTGTTATGTCACTTCTAAATCTGAGTATTTCAATATCCATATTTATACATGGGATACAAATTAGTTTTCGAGATATCTAAGGTTTGAAAGAGGTTTTAAATCCTACAAGATACACATGAAATGATCAAAAATTTCAAAATTTTGAAGCCTTTCAGGTCCCCTTTTCATTCACTATCAGAGTTTGTAAGTTTTGTAACCTCAAGTATCCTCTAAAAGTTACTTTTTTTCAGAATATTCAAAATTCAGACTATTCAAAATATAGTAGGATACTTATCTTAAGTAGATACTTTTAGTGATATTTAGGATTTTTAGGATTTTTAGGAATTTTAAGATTTTTTTTTATATAACTTTGAAGATTAAGTGTAACTCATTAAAAGTCATTTTTTCTTGTAGAATTTCCAGTTATATTGCTTAATACTCGCATGATTATGATCCAATGAATAACTTGTGGTCTTTAAGGGTTGAATTTGGAATGTACTTCTGTATTCTAATAGATACTACTGTAGGTACAAATCAGTCAATTGACAAATACTTGGTAATACTTGTAGGGATTTGAATAGCATTTTATAATGCAAATAGCAAAGTCACTTGAAGGCAGGATTTTTTTCTGTTTTTTTTTGAAAAGTCGATTTCTCGAGATAGACAGGTATCAAAATACAAGTTTTTACAAAATTTAAATTATCCTAAACAGCATTTCAAGCTCTAATATCTTGCCCTTGTTTGGACTATAGAAATTATTATTATGGTTATAAATTGTCAATAAAGGGGATAAAAGACACGTCTTATCATAAACTCATGGATTTTTGTCATTTTGCACATTGCAAATTATCATATATGAATAAATTATACACAATCGTAAGTATTGTTTAAATAAATGAAATTTTTCAAATTAAAAGTTCAAAAAAAGCCATCTTGCTAATTTTAATAGGAAAATCTCAAAATTAAATTATTAAGTTCAGCAGTTTCACCCTTTTCAATATCTGTAGAAAAATCTAGATTTTCAAAATTTTGACAAAAATATCAAAAATTCCAAATTGATCGATTTAAAGCATCAAGAAACTTTTAGAAATTATAAAAAATGTATCTATTTAGTAGACCTAGAAGTCTGAATTTTTAATCAAAATTGATATACTGATAGTTAGTCAATGAAAAGACTAAAAATTTCCAAAAATAAGGATAAGACAGTATTTCCAAAATTTGAAAAATTGCCGAAAATTCGAAATTTAGTAAATTTGAAAGAATTCCTTCGGGTTATATAACCTGAAGGAATGAACTTTCTGGCCTTTATATACTGTATATGATTTAAAATGGCTTAAAAAAGCCTGAAAGCCTAATATATCCTTTGATAAAATGTTCAAAATTCGAATTTTTCCAGTTTCATAAGTTCAAAATCTCTTCAGAAATTCTATATATCTGTAATTGTATGAAATCTAGAGGTATGAAATCCTCCTTGAAATAGGCATTTTTTTTGCAAAAAACTCTTTTTGACAATTTATATTTTGACAAAATTGTCATTGTATTTCTAAGTAAAAAAGGCGTTAGTGTAAATATTTACCTGTCAAAATTTTGCATTTCCAAACCCCTGCAGTTGACATTTATGTATTTTGACAGATTATC
>JAQIXA010000599.1:0-38941 GCA_034699045.1 Nanhermannia cf. coronata Gr-Ori-00579
ATTTTATGCGAAAAAATTATTTATGCCAAAAAAAACCATCCTGTAAGAAATTTCCTCCTCTCATATATGCATCCCTGCATACTAGGTACAATATTATGATTTTTTATGTAAGAAGCTGACTTAAATTATGAATATGAAGGTCATTTGATATCGAATTGTTATTTTTACTAGGTTATAAAGTAAGTACTTCTAATGTACTAGGTAATATGTTATCCGTTATATATGGTAGTTATGAGAAATATTTCTCACACTTGCTTACAATTACAAGCAATCAACTCAAATACAATTTTTACAACTTTTTAATTATTTAATACTTATACTATTTACTAGCTTACAAATTACAGTACAACCTGACTATTTACAAGTTTTTTTCGAGAATCAAGACATTGAAATTGAAAATGTAGTTTCTTGTCTTATACTTTGCCAGCTTATTGCGAAATGTGTAATTTTTCTTTTCAAAATGAGAGCATATTTTTATTAATTAATGCGGTTTTGTCTCTCGCGTGGTGTGTCAAATTTTTACGATTTCGTTTGTTTTATTAATTTGTTAATAAATGATAAATGTTAAATTGGCACCCGTATCTAACTATGGCTCTTATTATGATTTCCTCATCAGAATTTTCAACCAATATCTTAAATTATTTTTAGGTACTTAATTACCTACTAATTGAATAGTTTTTAGTATTTAGGAAACATTATAAAGTAATTGATTAGAGAACATTTTTTAATTTTAACGCTTAACTTTAATTTTAACAATGAAATTAGCAAATATGAAAATAAGAATACAATTTGTAAAATTATGAAATAAGATAACATTTTTCTATAGGATTGTGTAGATAGTTAGGTACTTTGGTAAGGTGCTTGTTGTTACTGAAGATTTGAGATAAAAATTAAAATCTTGGCTGTTGTCGGCAAAGCTGATTTTAAAAATTGGAGAAATCAGCATTGCCAGCATCTTGCCTGATCTTAATACCTCATTTGTGACTTGAACCTTTGACCTTCAGCTCTACTCATGGTTCGGAATTATACGTAGAATAATGCAAATGAATATTCAGGAACAAAATTTTGATTGAAATTGTTTTTACTTTGTATAAGTAGGGTATGTAGGTAAATCTCAATTTGAGTATAGAGAGATAAGATAAGAATAGAAATAATGAGACTTCATCTCAAAAGTGAGTTTAAACTTGTACTACCAAGTAAGTAAGTGTAGTGTAGTAAGTAGGTACCAGTACCAAGTTTAACTTGAAATCTTTATCTTACCTTACCTACCTATATAATATTTATAAGGTATAGATAGGTAGGTATAAAGTGTAAAACGATTGACGATAATATAATTTGTAGTATTTTTATGATTTCTTTTTTCGCCCTAAGCATCAACAATAGACCAAAAAAATCCCCATATATGTAAGTAAGTAGGTATTTCGAGTGTTTCCTCATGTATTAGTACATATTTATCTTTTTGGTTTTTGTACATTTATAGGTAGGTACATACATAGGTAAGGTATGCTTTATGAATATGAACATGATGAGAGCACTTGTTGACTTTTTCTATTGACTTTTCTCATCTTTCAAAAACGAAGGAGAAATCTCGACTTACTTCCACTAATACCATAATATTATTCTGTATCTCACTAGCCTTTATTCTTATTCTTATTTTAGTATCCATCATTTATGTATTTTACGAACGAGTAGAGTAGTACCTAGGCACATATAGGTACTTACATGCAAGTATCTGTACATAGTACATATGTATAGGCATTTTTATTTTACTTAATTATGGCTAGTACTAGTATATGTACTAGTCTATGTACTATACATTCTACTAAAGTAATAATATCTTACTATTTTTATATGTATTAATATTTCTATTATTTAATAGACTGATATTGTACTTTTATTTTATCTCGTATGCTAACTGCTAACTAATGAAATGAATAATGTGGTATTTAAACATTGGAACTATATATTAAACCAAGATACATAATATGCAGATATAGGTAAGGTATAGATAGTATAAGGCTTATTAGTGTAGTATGTAGGTATAAGGTATTTAGTATTTTACGAGTTTAATTTTGTATATTATTAAATTGATATTGATAGCAGAGATATCCCTTTATGTATATAAGTCTTATCTTATGTAAGTTTAAAAGTATGTAGGTAGTCTATACTCTAATCTATACTATTCTAATCTAAACCTATACCCATAGCATAGGTATGACATGACCCTTAAAATCAGGGCCGGGGTAATTTAAAGGTAAAATATCAAAAATTGAATGAGTTTCAGATTTTTGTTATTTCAGGCAGGATAAGATAAAATCCGAAATTTTTTAAAGTATTGATCAAAAAATTTCCGAAATGGAAGGTTTTCGAGTTCGAGAAAAAATTTCAATCTTGTTCTGGTACTTAGAAATCCCTTTAATCCCAGGTTCAGGTGAGAACTTTTCGATCGAAGTTCATTGTATATTGTATTGCATAAACGAATTCGTTTCATTGCAGTAATTCAGAATTCAGCATACGTTACTGAAATTAAAAATTGGTATTGAGTTTACCTAAAAATTTCAGTTAGAAATATTTCGAATATCTCTCGTTTAAAAAAATGGTACGTGTGACGAGTACCCTACTATGTATTATACTAATATAATATAAGGTACCAGTTAGTATATTGATATTGAATCACCCTGCTTGCAGATAAGTACCTACCTACTACCTATCTACCATTTCACTATTTGTTTAAAGGAGACAGACAAATAACAAATATGAATAAATTGTGTGGACACTAGCATTAGAACAAACATTTTAATTATTATTGTATTGTAAGGTACGTAAGGTTTAAATTTAAATATTAGGTAGATAGGATATGTTTAAATTAATAATATATATTCTTCTTTACTTAGCAAATTAGTTTAGTACCTATTTAACTAAGAATACATAATATATGTGCAAGTATATACAGATGACAGATAGGTACATACAATTAAGTACTTCATCAGCAGCCAACTCATTCGTGGCTAATATAACCCTTACATTGGGATAATTGTTTCGAATTGCTTCGAGAACCTTTTATAGATATATAAGGATTAAGGGCAAGGGATCAAAAAACTATAGATTAAAAAGTTTAATGTTTCCAATCATCTACCCTCTATTAAAGGCAAATAAATTTTTCTATTAATTTTGAATTTTATGTATAGTTAAATGAGTATGAGTCATGTGAGTCTTGAGATGAGTAAGGTACCTGTACCTGTACCCTGTACTTGTACCTACTATTTTTCAGCAGATAACTCTGCCTTTTATATGCAAAGCTTTTTTTTGTAGATAAACATTACATAATTGAAAGTTTTAAAAAATACTTAATCATTTTGTTTAAAATCAACCCTATATTCTAGGACTTCTATATACTCATCTTTATTCTTATCAATTAGTAATAATGTAAATACATAATAGAGTATCAACTTAACTAAGCTAGAAGTACCCTACATATCAGTACTCAGTACATGTAAATATATATATGTACCTAGCAAATATATATTATATCTGTAGTTAGTAAATGGAAGAAATGACATTAGGTAGTTATAATGTTTTTTTTTGTTTTTTTTTGATTTCTGAATATTTTTAAGAAAATCATATCAGAATTTTAGAAAATATAAAGTAGTTGTAGAATAAAAGTACCTACACCTACATATTATTTTATAATAATACATATTATGTATACCTATTCCTACTCCTTATAAAAATTCTCATGGTCCTGAATTGTTCTGACTATTTAAATTAAACTAATTGTAAGTAATTTTAGTATACAACTTTACTAGTATCGTAGTATATTACTTAAAGGTAGTTGCCTTTAATTTACAAATTTTAAAGTACTTAATTAAATTATGCAAAATAACACATATTTTGGAAATTCATTATAATTTATGCATAGGTAATAGTATTTTTACATTAATTTACAATTATGACTCAATGTAATTTTTTAATTACTAATAAATAGGTACATTAGTTTTTAAGACAGGTTGAATTGAATGCGATTGATTGATTGTTTGTATCATAAGAAAAAAGTATAATGACATAATATTTAAAAATATAAATAATATAAAGATCATCTTCATCATGATTCTTGATTAATATAAAGGAAAGAATGACTTATTCTTTTACATCATTAGAATTATCATAATACATCTGTTAGATATAAATAGTTCAAGATAGTTTTTGCTTTTGCTTATTTACTTATTTCTTACAGTATAAAGTTGATAAATTTTTTAAATCTTGATAATTTTGAAAAAGTTAGTCAGGCGAAGTGGAAGTTAAAGAGGTTTGTCGTATCAATTTTTTATTTTTATAACGATCGATTAAGCTCGCTAGATCCATTTTTGTTTCGAAAAAATCAACAAGTGGTTGTTCGGTTAAAATAGAGGCAAGATATTGTTCGAACGTAATTTGCCAATCCTGGTCATCAAGATCTAATTCCAATTGACTCTGTAAAAATAATTTAGACAAATATTTAAAAAAAATTGCAATATAACTATTTATTAAAAAAATAACCTTTTTTATTGTATCCCCTCCACTGATCTCTGGTTCTTTAACTTGAGTTGATGTGGGTTGTTTTGGAATGCTTTCATTTGAGACTTTCTTTTTTGAATGTTTTCCAGCATCTCCCAATTTTATTAATAAAGTACCAACTCTAACAATCGCACTGTAAGCTAGAGAATAACAGATATTTTTTAAGCAGGTATGTACTAATCGTAAGTAGGAGGTACTGATGTATAAACAATCACAAAAAGTTGTTTTAATTTTACCTTGTTGTTCATTTTTGGAATGAATGAATATATCATAAAAAGTTTTCCACACTTTAAATGAATAGTCAAGAATAAGATAAAACATATTTAAATAAAATTATATAAAACTTAGGTACTTGAAATAAAATGTTGCTGCTGATTCATCACAGGAACAGGCTTTTCTTTTGTTGCGGATTCTTTTAAAGATGTCAAAGTTTCTAATTTCAATAAAAAAATTATACTTTTTTAAAGATAGTTATCATTAATCATACCTAAATATTTTGGATTAAGTTGGTTATGATTGTTACTACTAGAACGACTTGTTGAACGTGAAGGAAACCCGCATCCATCTAATCCCACAATAACACTGTCGATACTTGTAAAAAATTCTGCTTCAGTTCCTTCAATGTAAAATTGTCCATATTAATTGTATCATATCATACTTTAATATTATTAATAAGTGGTAATATGTAGGGTACTCGGTGAATATTATTCTCCTCTACTCTAATAAAACTTTTTACTTACCAACTTCAACGTCTGCATCGAATGCTATAATAAAATTGAATGTATTTTTCAGTAGGTAACTTTAATTATTTAATGATTTCTTACTATTCGGTGTAACCAGATCTTTGTCAAGCAATGGCGGCAAATGAAGGCAGAATAAC
This sequence comes from Nanhermannia cf. coronata Gr-Ori-00579, assembly GCA_034699045.1. NCBI lineage: Eukaryota > Metazoa > Arthropoda > Arachnida > Sarcoptiformes > Nanhermanniidae > Nanhermannia > Nanhermannia cf. coronata Gr-Ori-00579. Next base: position 5,435 of record JAQIXA010000599.1, read on the forward strand.
AGCCTCAATCTCTTTACTGGCTCAACAACACCTGAAAAAAAAATATTTAAAATTATACCATATTTCTGCTAGGTATCAGAACCTATAGCTATAGTTCTTGTAATAATTAGTACCTGTTAAAGCAAGAGTTTGAACTAAATCTCCGAATGTAATATATCCATCCCCGTCGAGGTCAAATAATTTAAAAATTCTGTTGACTAAATTATAAATATTAGGATTCCCATTTGATCCCCAAGAAGAGAAAGCCATAAATGTAGTTTTAAATTGTTCAATATCAATTAAATGATGCTGCTGAATTCCTGGATCAGAGTTATTAGATGATGAACCAATTGCTAATTGCCATAAATGATCTCCTCTCACTATTAAAAATAGTTCCTTAATAAGCTCTTGAGGGAATTCGGTTGTTGTTACAGTTCTTGAAAAAAAATAAAGAAAGTTATATAGCTTATCATTATCAAGCATAAAACACATAAGTACAAGGTCACAAAAATAATATTCTAAAATCTAATAGCATCATACCTTAAAGCATTTTTCATTGTTACTTCTTCTAATGATTGCACAACTTTTAATCTATGTTTTAAGCGTAATCTTTCAATCTGTTGTGCTGTTAGTTGTCCACCAAATTTTCGATAAGATTCATAAATTAAATTTCCAATTGATTCACTCCTTTTACAAAGATTTCTTTCTAATCTTGATTTAGGTCCTGATGGAACTGTTAAAGGAACTGGTGATTTACTTAACAAATCTTCGCCTATATCAATTGGTTCCTCCTTAATTAAATATATTCCACTAAGATAGTCAGATAAAAGCTGCATTGCCTCTCCTTCGTCTAAATTATAAAAAAATAGATTTCAGGTTAGAGCAGTTATAGTTTAATAAATCTCGAATAGAGTAATATAGAAAATGCGAATACTCACCTTTACATTTGAGTAAATCTTCTTGATTCGATTCGAGAATTGTAAGTGCAATTTGAAATATAATTTTAGCACCATCAAAAAAGAAGCAATCAAAAATATTTACTGCACAATCGTAGGACATAACCTGATAAATAAAGTTAAGGTCACAATTTATTTATTTATTTATTTATTAATTAATGATAATTAATTAGTTCCTTACCGATAGGAATAAAGTTAAAAACCACGATAAGCTAAAATAAAAATAAAATAAATAAAATAAAATAAAAATAAGTTGAAGTCAAGCAGAGTTAATAATAATTTGAATTAACCATATCATTCCGATCATTCCCAGATTATTCAAGTGAGCATGTAAATTTGGCTGAAAAAAATATAAAATAATTAAAGTGCATTAAAACTTTATGTAAAGTATGTGTAATATCTGTAGTACCATAAATTTTTCCAGTAGTTCGTCCATCACAGCTATTATTAAATTTTTAATATAGGTAAGATAAAAAAAATAAAAAAGAGAAAGAGACATTATTACCTTGATCCACTAAAGCCCCAACTACTCGTTTGTTGTAATAATCAGGTAATAGTCGTTCGCAAATAGATGTTAAAAGCCAAAACGCTTCTTCCTCTGAAGCATACAGTAGTAATACAGATCTAAAAAAATATTTTGATATTGGAACTTAATTTAAACTTATTTAAATTAATTTTAAAATCCTTACGCAAGCATATTCATAGCTTGACAGTATCCAATGTGGGGATTACGTACAGCATAAGCACAAAGAATTCTCCTGAAAAACCAAATTTATCTTTAATTAGTTTAGCGCGCTCCAAATGCAAAAGTACCTAGATCAAGTTTTGTTAAGAAAAAAATATTCAAACCTCAGAGCAGATAAACCTTCGTTATCTGAAAATAATATAAAATAATTAAAGTGCATTAAAACTTTATGTAATTATGTGTATTATCTGTAGTACCATGAAATGCACTATGCTCAGGCAATGATCGATGTAAATCTCTTTCAATTTCTTCATTACATTGATTCTTTTTTGTCAAACCCATTTCAACAAGATATGCTAGAAGTTAAAAAAGAAATGAATCAAATATTTATAAAATAATGGAAGTTTTAGTAAACATACCATAATGACCAAGGTTATTTGTCAAATCATTATAAGCACCCGAATATACGAGCCAGATTTCAGAACGTAATTTATCAGGTATTCCTTCAATAATAAGTTCTAATAATTCGCTGGTCCTATACATGCTGATCCCTCGGCCATAATCTTCGAAATGTTTCATCCATTTTTTTTCCTTACAAATTTCTATTTCTAACAAGTCACCATGAATAGGTAATGGAAAAATATCCATCAAAGGTTGATTCAAAATGCCATCACAATGAAGTCTTTTTTGACGCTCATCCTCAATTGATGATTCTAGTAAAACGAAACTATTAGAAGAGCTACTTAAACTGCACGATTCGCTACTTCGAAGACTACAGCCAGATTTTGATTTCGATAACAATTCTGATAATTTTTGAACCAAAAAATCCCGATCATCAACTTGTGTGAATAAGAAATTTGCTTTTAGTTTTGTAGTAAACTAGATGTTTAAAGTGAACAAATAATAAAATTAGACATTATTCATCTAAAAGGAAAAGTAAGTTTAGTGTATCATGGAGAAGGATAAGAAAGGTATGTAAGGTAAGGTATCATTTTTGTTAGTAATACTTCTTACCAATATCGCTTTATCCCCTCCACTATTCGTTTTTTCGATCACATTAACATCTCTCAAAGGTAAACAAATTTCTAGCAATTTTGTTACCTTGCTAGAAAAGCATACATAATTATTTGACAAAAACAGTACTCCTGAAACAGATTTCTTGTTATATGGAGTCCAAATTGAACATGAAGTGGTCCCTATTATATAAAATTAAAAAAAAAGTTAGATAGAAAAAACGAAAAAAAAACTGAATTACCGTCTAATTTTTCACTATTTTCCAGTCTGAAATTATTTCTAAAAGCCTCACTATGCATACGTGCATCTAAATCACGTTTTAAATTACTCGGTTTTTTAATAGAATTTTTGATTAACTTTTTTGATAAGTCACGGTCTTCTTTAAAACCTTCTTCATCGATAATTTGCCTCATAGCTATGTTAGCTAATTGTTCCATTAAATCATAAGCTTCATTTTTTCTCATAAACATTGAAAAATAATGCTATAAAAATTTTATAAATCGTAAATTCCTTTTTTAATATTTATTAGTTTTTCTTACCTCTTCATCTCTTGTCTTAATTCTTATCGAGTCTGGAAAAAGAAACGAATTAATTTTGTCTAAGGCATTGATTTCTGTCCATCGAATAATAATCTTGGTCTCCTTCCCAAATAAGAATGAATGGAAACATAGATGATTTACACTGAAATAAAGTGAAATTATTTATCTTTGTTTTCAATCAATTTCAATCAATTAAAATGCTAACTCTTGAAATACCTGAAATAAAGCCATCCTTGACGTGGTATGTTTTTTCTTGAATAGCTAAAAATAAATAAAGACAGAAATTATTATTTATTATGATAAAATTTTGAATGTACCTAATTCATAAAGTTTAAAGTATCAAACCTGCAACTATAATAATTAACAAGTTTTTCAGCAGAATCGAACCCAAATACTCGATGAAATTTATCTGAGGCAGATTTGAAAGCTTGAGATTCAACATCTTTAAAAGAACAAAAATTATGTTAATAATGATTTTGAGAAATATACAGATAAATGTATTAGAATTAGAAGATAATTATTCTAGTTTTTACCTTCATTCGTCTCGGAATTAACTTCATTTTGTGCTATCAATGACTCGATTTTACATCTTACAAAGTCACTGATTTGATCTTCGTCATCAAAATTGGATAAAGTACCCATCAAATTCTTTTGAATCCAATTCCAATCATCTTCAATCTCTTTATAGTGCAAAGAACAAGCGATTAAATAGTAAAGCTCAGATGAAGGAGTCAAATGAAGGATCCTAAAAGGTGCTGGGCGGTTTTCTAATACCTAAAATTAATAAGTTGCTTAAGATTAAAAGTCTAACAAACCTATTGTACTTAACATGTGAATACTGAATACTAAAAATGAATTAGGTATATGAATATGTAGTATGTATTATGTAGGTATTTCAATTTCGGATGGATGATGGAGCTTACCGTATCTAAAGTGCCCACTAATAAAGAAGCAAAATCTTTTCTTTTTGAACCATGACCTCTTCTTCGTTGTAACATAAAATATGTATTCGCCTGCTCGGTTGACCTTGTAAATAAATACAGAAAATGTTGTTAAATTTATCATAATCGTAATATTATAAAAAATCAAAATCAAAACATCGAGTTAGAAATCGAGGGTGAGATTAATTTTAAAAATAAATATTACCAAAAGGCATTTGCTACCAATATCTCTTCTGGCTTCACCCACATTATTATTATTTTATTTCATGGGTCTTATCATTCAGAATTCAAGTAGCTGCTTAAATTGACAAATTAAAAATAGGTTTTATAATCTCATGCTTGTAACTTGTAGAATTGAATTGATTACATGTCTTTATTATTATGTATAAAAATGACAATACTGGCACTGACCTGTTACTTTGTTCTTCCTTCTTATAAGTTTACATGTAGTTTCGTTGGTTGGTGTCCTTATTGACTTTTGATAAAAGTATTATGAAGTCGGTAAGTGGTTTAAAGCTGAACTTTCTCACAAGACAAGGCAAAAAGTAAATATTTGTGTAGTTATATTAGTGTACAGCTTAGGCTTAGGTATTATATATAATGTATAGTAGTATAAAACTTTATCATGTCTATCGTCAAGGATCAAAGTTTAACCAAGTCAAGTTATAGTTGTAAGATCCAGCAGCAGTTCAATCGATGTAATCCCTAAGTTGAAGTTGAACCCAATCCAATCACATCACAACACCTAGAAAAAACAATTGAAATAGAAAAAAAAAATTAAAATGTATACATACAAAATACCAACTAGGTAACTTTAAGTTATCGTCCAGGTCGAATATATAACGATATTGAAAATATAAAAAAACTACAAAATGCCTATCAAACATCAAAACCTATCTTATTCACAATTCTAACATTTAACTTACTTTCATATTTCATACCATTATTGTATTGCGGATAATTACATAAGAAAAGAACCTAATTGCCAATTTGATCTTAAATGCGAAAATAACAAATATTTAGTCTAGAATCCTATGCTTTATAAAAAAAATAATTATAATTGATAATTAAAAAAATTTATTTTACCTAATTTTAAGACCACTGCATCGCAAGCTAAGAAATTCTCATTCGATTCGACCTTTTGCCCACAGATTTTTGTTACACTTTTACAATACAAATAGTAATGCAGTTGACAAGTTGTACCTACTAAAAAAAATTCAATTAGCTTATTATGAAAGTAATTCTAAACTTAACTGTTAAGTTAACGACATAATATTAAGTACATTTCTAGACAAAGAACCTTAAAAAATGGAAATTGAACAAATAAACAAAGAGATAATTAACACTTACCAACCAACTTGTTTTATGCAAAATAGAGTACCAGTAGAGTACCAGTAGAAGTCAATTGGTAATTATTTTTATGCTATTAGTCATCTCAACTCCCAATAATAGCACAAAATGACTTTTTTATAATTATCTCTATTTTTAATACCTATATAATCTTAAATTGCTAATCTACCGATAGTACGTAGTAATTAAACTTTACAAAAATATTATTGTCAATACATAATTAATGACATTAAACTGTCAACTTATCACATACACACCTATGTTAGTACTTATTATATAGGTGATAGGCCTTATAGGGGATTGTAATTAGTAAGTATAATTAAATAAGAATTTAATTATAAATTAGTTTTTTCTGAATTGAAATATTGATAGGGATAGAAAAAGAACAATGTTTTTTGATTTTGTACAGAAGCGCAGCGCAGCACCAGACTGTATAAAACAGCTGATTTCGTTTTCTCTAATGCGAACTAGAACTTGTCGAATTTTGGATAAAATTATTGATTTATTTTTATTAGTCAGCTTATGTACTCTAATTTATAGTTAATAGGCAATTAATAAAACAAAAGGTCAAAGGTCGAATTTCTCTCGAGTGTAATTGTGACAAAGTGACAAGAAACGGCATTTCGAGGGATTCCTTTCCTGGTGATAGTCAAAGTCAAAGGGGATCGAAAACGAAAAGGTAAGAATTTAAGTACCCTGCCCTCAATTATAATTATATAAGGGTTTAAGTAAATGGCAAGTTAATTACATAATATATTTTGATATATTTATCTTGAATCTTGACCTTATAGTAAATATTATGATATTTTTTAACAGGGAATGACTACTTGAGGCTTGAAGTTGGAAGTGCCTATTACCGATTACCCTGCTGATCCTTTGCTTTCTACTTTCTCCTGATGCTCGTTTTTTGATGAATGACAGCTGTCAAGAAAAGAAATTGGGGTTTAAGTTGTGTTTTGTATCGAATTATGGGTAATCAAGTTGGACAATTTTAATTATAATCAAGTGCATTGGTGCCTTCAATTTTAAGGATTTTTTGAACCTGATCTATATCTGAACTATTTTTGATATTAAAGTCCTCGGATAGGATTTTCAATTCTAGTTACCTTAAATTGAATATTTTTGTAAAAGGATTCTACATCATTTGCAAAATGAGTTCGATATTTCGAAGAACCCTAGAAGAGAATGATCTGATGAGAGCTTCAGACGATGAATTAGAGGATCTTTTGGCTGAGAATTCCTCAAGTGTCCAGCCTGATCATGTTGGTTATCCTCCAGCTGAATCTCGGTATACCGCGACCACCACTACCAGCAAGAAGAATTCCAATAATAATATTATTACTAGTAATAGTAATGGAGATTTGAATACCCCTCCACCAATATTAGATTTAAACATAAATGCTGGGCCAACTGAAGAGGATGAAGATGATGATGATGAAACTTTGCTAGTGTCAGTTACTACATCATCATCACCAACACCAAATAATAATAATGTCAATTCGACTGATAACAATATGATTTCATCAAGTAGTGCAAGTACAAAGGCCTATAAAAATAAAAGTGTGAGGTTTATGATTCCTGCTGATGATGAGAATGAAAATAGCCATTTTGATGCGAAAACTGGAAGAATTAAAGATCAAATATCTCAAGTTACAAATGGAATGAGAGATAATATTCAAAGACTATTAGATAGAGAAGCAAATCTCTATGATCTTCATGACGCATCTGACGAGGTAATGATTAACAATTTATTTTAAAATCATTATATAGGTAGTAATTTTCAATACCAATACAGTTCCTTTTTTACTAAAAGTACTTATCTATAAAAGTACTTATCTATTTTAACCAAATGGTTAAAATTTGAGATCCGATCCGAAATTTATTTAATATGAAGTTGGCCAGTTGAGTCTATAATGAACTAATAACTAATGAAATGACACTTGACTTACGATTAATATAATAACTAAACTAGCTGCTTTACTAAATAAGTGAATCTTTTGAATAAAATACCTTTCACTTCTACTTTCACCAGTTGCAATCGTAATCTGAAATCTGAAACTGATTTCCTTCTTAATAAAACCGGTACCACTAATCATTGCAAGTTGCAATCTAATGGTCTTGGTAATACATACTAATTGGTGTATTATGTAGGAACAATGCAATAGTTACCTATAAGCTTTATGCAAAGCAAATTAAATATTTAATTTTTTTCTTTATTTATTTTAGTTGAATTTCGCTAGTGATACCTTCCGAGACTCTACAGCAAGGATTAGACGGAAGCTGTGGTGGAGAAAGCAAAGAAAGCGACTCGTAATTTTTGCTATTATTGCAATAGTTAGCATATCAATACTTATACCGCTTTTAATTAAATTGTTAACAAGTTAAGTTGATACATTCTGAAATCTACTTGTATAGGTAAGTTCTAGCTACATATTTAGCTACTGTACTATATTCGAGTTTAGTTTTTCCAAATATATAAGATCTTAAATAAGGTAGGTAGAGGTAGATGGATTAAATAAGGATACTGAATCAAAAAGTACCTGACTAGAATATTATTTGTTACCTATTTTTTATTTACTATCAAACGTCTACTTAATTATGTATTCTATTCCTATTTTATTTATTTTTACAAACTGTACTATTCCAAAGAAATCTAGTTTTTAAATAATATGATTTTATTATTATTATCAATAGATAGTAGGGTGTATATTAAAGATAAATTAAGATATTTAATGGAAATGAAGAATGTATTTAATAAGATAAAGCAGCGTAAGCCGAAAGAATATACCTAGTAAACTATAATAAAATGTAAGATACCTCAAGATAATTTCAATTTACCCTTTACTATACCTAATAATATATATCTAATCTACTTATATTTTTTCTAGTTTGTAAAATAACCACTTATTTCCTTGCCTTTTTTTTATCTCAACCAGTCACCAGTTTCCGTTGAGAGTTGAGGTCTATAGAAGGTTATATAAGTATAGAAGGTTATATAAGTATAAGTCAAAGTCAGTCGAAGTCTTTTAATTTTAATAAGCCATCGGATTCAGATAATAAGCCTTATCAATTATTAGGTCACTATGTTAAGTACATTTAATACGAGTTACGAGACTAGTCACTAGACTAGGTACTCGATACCAAGTGGTTCTTACCATTAGTGTAGTCATTGTCATTGTTAAATAAATTTATGCAGCACCTATAAATAATTTATACGTAATTTACCCTACATGCTTATCAATGATCAATGCCTATCAATATCAATTATTAATTATTGCCAACCTTATACATACGAACAAATAATCTGATAAGGAAAAGTTACCACTTCCTACAATATCAATAAGTAGGGTACCCAATTACTAATGTATAATATATGTATCACTATAAATTTAATTTGCACTTTCAATTTGTCAAACCAAGAATAATTAAATTAACTTTATACATACTAGTAGTACTTTCACCTATTTTCATTTTATTCGGTTTTTTGCGGGGAAACTGGCTTTTTCTGTCTCAATCAATTAGTTAAAGAAATATTATTATGTATACCTAATGATTATGATAAGATAATGATCTATAATTTCATTTGGTTTAACTCTAACCAAATTTAAACCTTTTATTAATTTTTATGTAACTATTTTAAATTGAGGTCAAAATCTCGTTTTAAAGAGCGGAATTAAATAAATATTGAATAAAATATTTACCAAAAATTTTGATGATCAATACATGTATCAAGTTCAAATTGAACTGATACTTTGTTTTTTATTGCTAGAATTTTTACAACTCTTTTTGTAATTAGTTTAATTTAATAGGTAGGTAACAGATTTAATTAACAAAAAACAATAATAGGAATTTAAAGCGTAATTTATTATTGGTGTCAACTGATATTTATATCAGTAATAATTCTATTAGGGTACATACTATAATTAGAAGTTTCTAAACAATTTAATATCACCTTATACTTACGATTAATATATTCTTAGCATAAATTTTCATGGAATTTATCATAGTATAATTTAATTGTGCTCGACTCCATGCTGGGTTTATAAAAAATAAATATCGATTCAATTCCAAATCCAACTAATCATACTTAACATTATATATTTTTTGAGTTGATAAATTATTTAATTATCTCTTAAATTCAATAAATTACTTATCCTTAGATAATAAAGATTGGAAAAAAGATCAACTTTGAATTATTTATAAGTAATAATCATGTAACATAATAATAATAATTGATTAATAGATGGTTTTCTAGAACTATTTTTGTGGAAATACAACAAATTAATTTAATGATAATGATTAGGTACCTAATAAAAATAAGATGACAAAAATTACAGGATATTTAAAAATTGGAAAAAGTGGTATATGAAGAAAATTGACATCCTTTAATCTCTATAAAAATTTAATAGAAGGTACATATAGGCTTATAGGTAGGTATAGTGTACCTACTACCTACTCGATTACCTTCTTTCTCCTAAACCTAAATTAATCGGTAACCGCTAGGTACCTAGTTTATATATAATCGAGATACATAGTTAGTTTTTTGTTACCTACTTTATATAACTGACTCAAATTATTCTACAAAGTAAATCCTAAATTATATTAATTTTAAATAAATTTGGTATGCCAATGCCAAGGTAGACTCATATGTTCGTTTTTAAGGCTTTTTTGGGTTAAATACTATTGTACTACTGGATGAAACTACGAATAGCTAATTCTAATTATTAGTCTTTTCTAGTCTTAACTCTAATGGATTTATATAAATCCAATTATCTCCAGTTTGATAATAATTTTTAGGCTTCCACGCTTCATTCTTTGCAGCTCTTTCACGTGCTTCCCTTCTTTGTTTTTCTTCAAGAAAAAATTTTGACTCTGTTGCTTTTTCAATATTTTTGAATCTGGAAAGTAAATGAAATTCATTAAATTAATATTTTGAATTTTAATAGCAAATCTTCATATTGTAAATCAAATAATACTATTAACTCACTTTAATCCAGCAGTTACGTCTATTTAAATTTAAAAATATGTCAATTTAGCAATTCTCATTAAAAAATGAACTAATTTTCCTAGTAAAATTGTAAGTACCTTTCCAAAGTTTCCGAGACTCGTATGGTTCTTGTTGAATTATTGGTCTAGCATTTTTCTTAAAAATAGGCAGCTTTTTAACATCAATAAACTTTTCGCTTCTCCCATCAGCCCATTTAGCAGTTAAAAGTCCATTCCATTCACCTTCTACCGTTAAAAACGGCTTCTTTTTATCTTCTGGACTAAAAACTTGTGCAACAACCTTTTGAATAATAAAACTTATTTATTATCGGACAGTAGTTTAAAAAATGTCAATCACCTTATTTTTATCGCCACTAAAAAAGGGTTTAGTTTTAAATTCAATATTTGCGTGATATCCAGTTTGCGTTGATGAAATAGTAACAGAGCCACCAAGTTCAATCCACGGACATGTTATTATAGCACGGGCATCTAGCATATAAAAAAATCAAAAAAGTAAAATTATAATTTTGTAAACTAAAACATTTTATCATTTAAAATCCTCAAGATTTAAAGAAAAAAAAGTCATAAATAACTAGATAGGTAGGCTACATACATCCATTTGGAAATCCTAAGACATAATCTTCTCGTGACCGTGACGTTTTTCCTTTTGGTTCATGTAAAGTTAGCATAGCATGACCTTGAAAAAACGAACGACATTACTTTATATTATGTAGATTTATATCAAAATATCAAAAAATATTTTAAAAATACACCTTACCAACATTTATAACACCAATCGAGAGGCCTAAAAATTTTGATTTTGTCCATATATGTGCATTTAGAGATATTTTCTTTCTGTAATGCTCTAAAAAAAAAGAAACAATTTTAATACAAATTAACACATAAAATGAAAATATTTATAAACCTGCATAAAAGCCAGAAATTGGAGGATGATGAGAGACTTGTTCCGCTGTAAAACATAGAGCATCAGGATTTTCAACCCATGTAAGTAATCTATTTGATGAATTAAAATCTGAACTCCCATTTTGTTTTGGATTTTCTTCGTTTAAATTCCAAAAACATTCAAACACTTCGCCTAGAAAAATTATATAGTAAATAGTAAGTAATATAATAAATCTGTTTAGCAATTATATTAATCTTAAACCTATTATTGGATTATAAGGTTTTTTGGCCACTTCAGATCTTCTACCAGCCTATTCAAATTCATAAACATAAAACTTCAATACTGAACATTTAATTTTTTAATTTTTACTTACATGAAAAGATCCAAGATACCAGCTATTTAAAAAATTAATAGGTACATATTATAATATAGTATATTCATAAATAAACAGGATAAAAATATTTATTTTACCGTAAAACAGCAATAAATCTATCACGAGGCGTTAGCTCGTCTGCTATATTAACAAACATGTCAGGATGAGCAAAAAAGTCTGCATACATTTCTAGCAATGAGCGCCTTTCAAGAATAAAGGTTGGGAGAACAACTTTTGTAAGGTCCATGCCAATTTTGACTTGAGACAAAATATGAGAAAGGACTGAACCATGAGATTCTAATGATCCTAGATCTTCCTCGGGCTTCAATAAATTTACCAAAATATTCATAATTAATAAAATATTTAACTTATTAGATTTAGTAAAATTGGTTAAAAAATTACTTGATCTTCATCATAAAGTGCATCATAATCGATTGAAAGCCTTCTTTCTTTTTTTACCATCATTTTAGCATCCTCATTTTCATTGTTAGAACTAGAATTGTTAGAATCTTTTATATTGATAGGATTTGACTCGTCTTCATAAGAACCAACGGTGTTAACAGAGTAATTATCTGTCTGTTCAGAATTCTCTTGTTTTTCTTCATCATCTTGATTTCTAAATAAATAACAATAAAAAATACACAAAACTAAATAAATAAACGTGTTGGTAGGTAAAATAATAGAAATATTATTACTTTTAGTAAGGTACTGGGTCGTGGGTAGGAAATAGGAAATAGGAACTTAAACTAAACGTAAGTAGGTTACTAGAATAGGTACCTCATACATTAATATAAGGTTTAGTTGTACTGGTACATATTTATATTTATATTCATATCAATATTTCATTTTTAATTTATAATCAGTTAAATCTACTTTCATATGCAATTTTTTGCTGGAATATAAAATAGAAGAGAGCATGTACTAAAAAAATAGTAGGTACCTATTGCCTATGACACTGCCCACTTATTTATTTGATAAATAATATTTATTTTATATTGCTATTTCATATTATGAATATGAAATATGAGTATAATATAATAGGGTACTTAGTACATAGCTAGGTAAGTTACTAGAATATGAATACATATTTTAAAAATCGATATCGATTTTGTGCTGCTTGACTTTAAATTTTAAAGGTTACATTTTTTTCATTTTTTCACTTACGCGTCAGTAAAAATGTCCTCCGTTGCGTCGAAAAAGTCTTCATCATCAGAACTTGAATAGGAAATGAAAACAGGAGGTTTATCAATTGGAGAAATAATAATAGGAGTTGGCCCGATGATTGAACTCATGACACGATTATTAGAAATAATTGGTGCTCTTTTAGAAGGTGAACTTGTGCTAGAAAGTCGAACTTTACTAAACGTAGCTGCCGCTCCAGATCCTTCTTGACACTCGGAACCAAATTCGATCCCTACTTGAACTTCAGGATCAGAAGTATGGTGAAGAATTATAGGTGAGGTTATAGCTGAATTAACAGGGAAGGCCGTATTCTAATATAGTAAAATATACATAATTTAGATAACATTTTTAAGATTGAATATAACGACTATTAATGTAGATAGGTACAAACTTTTGTACCTAGGCATTATCTTATCTATAGTCGAGTTAATAATTTAAAAATGTAGTAAATAAAATTACCTTTGCAATTTGTAAAAGCACAATGCTATGTTTAACTGATTCTAGAAATTGATTAGCTTTATCAACCAATAAAGCCAACTCTGGTTTATTTTCCTTTTCCAAGTCTTGAATTTGTTGTATCATCATTTGAAGATAAACATCAGCTATATAGAAAGAAAACCGATCAATGTAAATACTTAGGTATGTAAATAGATAATTTCTTTTGTAATTTTTACCTTGTGCAAGTCTTTGTTCAAAATGAGCGATTGGACTATCAGCTGAATTGATTAAAATAAAAGAAATTAGTATTTGAATACAATACAATATTCAATACAATAGAATTTCAATAAATTACCTTCTGATAAACCAGAAGTTAGTATATGGGGAAGATAAGCTCCTAAACAAAAAATAAAATGTGTTAAGTTCCTATTTTCCTATGATTAAGTTTCTTTAAATATATATTAGCTCGAAATAGATTATAATATTATTAACCTGGCCTATGCAACCGACTATGTTTCATAATGGCTTCTTCTAGTGAACGAACCTGCAAGAATAATAAGTAAATATTGACTTTTGAACTTTTACATAAAAAAGATAAAATCATATTGAAATTTGAAATACCCATATCTCTCTTTCCTCAGCATCTTTTGCTTGAAGATGGAATATCTTGGCATCGACAGTGATTGTAAAATTACTATCTTCTTCATCATCAATCCCCAGAATAGCACCTTGCAACCGAATGCATCCCCGACGAACTCCTCTTCTCATCTTTTCTCGTGACGTGTAGTACGATAATAATCCTGTATTCTCATCCAAAACAAACCAACGGAATTGCCAGCCTCTAAAATAAACAACAAATTATCAAATTATCAAATTATAATTTCATAAAATACCATATTACCATACATAATATATACTATATAATAATCATAGTATAAAAATTAGGACTCACCTCATTACATTCGTCCATTTGGACAAAAAACCTTCCTTCGTCATTTCTTTTCCTACTTCCTAATGCTATGCTGCTGGAACTGGAATATAAAAAAATTGATGGAGATTATTAAGATTTTTTACCTTTTTTAATATTTTTAAATACAATTTAAAATAAACAAAACTTAATTATTTCATAATATACATTAGAATAATATACATTGCAAAATATGTTATTACCTTTCTTACAATTTTAAAGGATTATCCAATGACAAATCCCAATTAAAGTCTAGTCTAAAAAAGTAAATATCCAACATCCAATTACTGATACTTAAATTGTTTGATTAGCAGTTAGTCGGTCTGCAGAATTGATAGTAGTACAACGGTAGTGGTAAGATCAGTGGTGCAATAGTAGGTCAAATAATAGATAAATTAGGTCATCAGTTATTTGTACTTCCTTAACTTAACTTAATGGCAAACAATTAACTTTTTGTGTAATTTAAAATTCTAGAATTTGTCCGCATAGACAACTAGGCACTATTCACTATAGGTAGGGTACTAGACAATCTAAATACTATAAACACGTACCTATAGGATATAGAGCGCTACTAAGCTATAGCTAAGTACATCATAATAATATGCTATACATACTACAATAATATCTATTCAATTGACTTTTTATTATGGCTCGGCTCAAGATTTTTGATTTTCAATAAAAAAAATGTCAAAAATTGCATATTTTTTTAAGTGTTTTTAACTAAAATATAGTCAATTATATCATCATTTGTGGAGCACTAAGCGATTTTACTGGATCTAGATTGGGACACTGGATCCTGACCACCACTGACCGGAAGTAGATGATGTTCGGTTTTGACAATTATTCCAATTCTAGATTAAGTTTTGAGCCGGCCGAGTTCTACGAGGATAATTTTAGTGTTGATGAATTTATTCAGAGAAAGAGGACAAATGTACCATTAGATGTTTTGAGGGATGACCTTGGCTCTTATTTAAAATTACTTAGGTCATCGCTTATTGAGCTCATCAATCAAGATTATGGACAATTTCTTAATCTATCTGGTAAGTCCTTTTTTGTTTACATTTTACAATAGACGACCGACCATTGACATGCCACATGTATAGTCCATAATCCAAGTTTTCCATTAAATTCAGTTCTTGAAAAACAGATTTTGGCCCTCAATTTCATTGTATTTTCTTGATAATTGAGGCTGACAATGGGTTTTTCAGAGTCGAATAATAAAGGAAATGGCTGGAATTGGAGTGCCGTGCTAAGATATATATAAGGCTAACAATAAGATATTTATCGGCGAACTAATTTAACTTGAAGCACTAATCTTATTAAAATTGTATTTTTTTGTTATTACAGCTAATTTGGTAGGACTTGATGGACGAATACAAAATATTGTCAAGCCGCTAACTAGAGCACAATCAGATTTAGAGGTGAAATGAAGCGATTTATGACTTTCATGATATAAATTATAAATAATTATTTAAATTGTAAAATAAAGTTTATTTTGATACTTTAAATAGGAACTTTGTGGTGTATTAAATTCTATATTGGACCAAATCAAGAATGAGATTAAAATGCAAAAACTATTGAGGAGTAAAAAAATTCAACTTCGGTTTTTAATTCAAGCGAGTGAGACGATACATTCAGCTGAAAGAGCACTTGATGCTGTTCCCGATGAAATTGAAACGGATTTTGATTTTAACAATTTGAAATATGCCTGTGTTGAAATTGCTGAAACTAAATTTTTATTGGAAAAATATACACAAGATCCAGTTTCGCCTTTACACCACCAACTATTATTAAGATTAGAGAAGATAAAGGCTGTAATCTTAAAGAAATTGTCATCTATTCTTCAAATATATACATCAATGGAAAGTACTACAGAAGAGACTAGAATAATAGTTAAATCCATTCTACAAATGTACACTGAACTTGATGCTGAGCAAGAGGCAGAAGAGAGCTTTGTTCAAAAAGTTCTTAAACCGAAATGTGAGTTAATTCTTGGGAGGAAGGGTAATATTTTTTCACTCCTAGAAGATATTGAAGGATTTATAAATGTCTGTCCACTATTTGTTACCATTGGGAGTGTTAATTTGTCTTGGATTTCTAAATTTGATTTTATATCGAGAGCAGTATTTCCACATATATTTACAATCATCTGTAAACATTTTCCTCATATCTGGTCGCCCTCAAATCCTGAAGCTTTTCATAGTAATTGGACAAGATGTGAGAATTTTATTCTGAAATTAGAAGCAACAATTTTATTTCAAGAACAGTTGGAATGTTTCAGAAATTCTGATATTTTAAGAGAATTTTTAGCAAAATGGCAATTTCCAGTTTATTTTCAATTAAGGTATATTAATTTTCAATATATTTATCTTAATAATCTTATTTTATGTAAAATCTACACTATATTCTTTGATTTTTTTCGTTAAAATAGATTTCACACACTGGCCATTGAGCTCGAGACAGCATATGACCAATTTACTGTACCATGTTCAACACAAGATTTCCAATTAGATTCAACAAGAATTTTAATCAAAGTTATAAATCAGGTAGGAACTATCAATTTTTTTATAGTGTAGTTTATTCAATAAATTGAGGATTGCTTGAAAAACTCGATTTTCGTCTTTTTTACAAGTAAATTATTGTAAAATTATGACCGATAAGGATTTTCAAAGCTGAATTTAATTTAGACTAGACTTAAATTTCATGTTTCTTAAAAGTTTTTTTTATTTTTACAATTATTAGTGTTGGGATCGAGAAAAAATATTTATTCCACAATTAGCAGGAAGATTTTTAAAGGCAACATCATTATTTATTTCACGATATTTAAACGAAATCAAAAAGGAAATCGAGACAACTGCCAATGAACAATCATCTAGCAATAATTTACAAGATTTAATCAAAATGTATTGTATAATTTTACATGATCTTGATCATTCTGAACTTTTAATTCTTCAAATTCTAAAAGAAAAGCTTGAAATAAGAGAAATATCTAGTCACAAAGGATGCGAAGATTTCATTTTCAGTTTTTCAGATCAATGGGCCCTTTCAAGAAATATTATTGAGTCCCGACTTATTGACCGTATTGTTCATGAAAGTTGTATAGGTATTGGTGCTGTAACAGAAATACCAAGACTATATAGAAGAACTAATCGGTCAGCACCAAGCAAAAAGAGTGATTACGTTGACAATATTTTACTCCCTATTTTATCATTAAAAGAAGTTGCTAGAAATTCACTCTGGGAAAGGATTGGCGAAAAAATATGCACGCAAATATTTCAAAGATATAATGCACAAGTTCAAGAAGGTAGGTCAAAATATCCAAAAATATTTAAAAAAATATTGCCAGTTTCTATATCTAGGAATCTAGTCAATCTAGTAATCTTTAAAAATTTATTTGTTTTCAGTTCTAGTAAGTGTTCAACGCATGGAAGAAAGTCTAAAAAGATTGAAGAAAGTTAAAGGTCAAAATCAACAGCAAAATAAATCTGGGGCCTTCTCTGACGATGATAAGATTAGACAACAAATTCAAATTGATATAGATCATCTTGTATCACAGGTAAATCATATCATATCTATAATTACTCGAATTACCTATATATATAACTAATTTACTTTAAATCAAATATTACCCTTAATTTAAAACTTGAGGTTAAATTTTAACTTCGTGTGTACATATTATATAAAATTGAGTTCAAAATCTTGATTATTTGAGCTGTAAAGTATAAAAAGCTAATTTATTTTTCTTATTTTTTGTCTCTAGATGAAAGATATATCGCCTAAATTGGATACTTTAATCATTCCACTACAATTAACAATAAATAATACTAGTGGTAAAAATATTGAATAATTTGTACTAATTTTATTTATCTCGATCATATTATTGATTAAATAATTAAATAAAATTCATTCGGGTTCAAAGAAATATTATGCAAAACTTAAATGAAAATTATTTTTGTAAAGGATAGGACTTTATTGTAAAAATCCTATCATAGAAATCTATTTAGTACCTAACGTATTCCAAAGTAAAAAGTATAAAAGTTTTATCTTGCCTATAAAACGAATCGAATCCAGTTTAATCAGAGTCAGAACTAGATGATGATGACGACTCAGAAGCAGATTTTTCTTTTTTGATAATAGGAGATTTTTTCTTACTAGATGTATCAGATTTTACACCACCTTCAGAATCAGACGATGATTTACTAGCAGATTTTCCAGATTTTTCTGATTTCGAATCAGAATCCGATGAACTTGAACTACTAGAGCCAGATTTATTTTTTTCTCTTCCTTTGGGTGATTTTTTGCCTCCACTACCACTGCCTGCGGGTGAGGCTGAAGGTGATTTATTTTTTGGCCTTGGTGATTCATTGTCAGATTTATCCGACTTTTCATTGCCTGATTTTTCTACATCTGAATGTTCTGCTTCTTCAGTATTTGCAATATCCATTGGTTTTTCTGGTTCTAGCTCTTCATCATCATCATCTTCCATAATAGGTTCCAGCTCCTTTTCTCTCTTACGTTGGAATTTGTAATCTGAAGGAGTCAGAGGGATATGCTTTACACAAAGCTTTGTATTTAATTGCTGATTTGGTCCTCGGGTTCTCCTTTTACTTAATCGGACCCTTTTTAACGAAAAGAAAAAATAATTACATTTTGATCTAACAATTTAGTATATAGTTAAAAGCTTTTACAAATATTTAAAACACGTACCTTGTTTCCAATTCATTATAAAATACCCCTTCATCTCTTATTGTGAAAAAATAGCTTTCTTCGTATCCTTTTGCAGTCTTTGTTTTAACATTCCAATTGTACTCTGTTTAAAAATAAAAAAATATTTTACGAATTAATGAAAATACGAAATCAAATTATATTTTTAATTACCTCTAGCCATTTTATATTCATAAACTTCATCATCAATATATTCAACTTCACTTTCTTGATCCCTTTTCCTTTTTTCTAAAGTCTCTTCAGTTGGTAAAAAGTAGGCAACAAACTAAAATAAAAGTTTAACTATAAAAACAAGTATGTGCAATGTATGTACCTAATTTACTCCATTAATATTAATTAAGATAAATTTATATGCACTGATAATCGCTCGTTCTTCTATAATCGCTCGTTCTTCTTTTATCTATGCTATCGAAGTTTTTTAAAAGTTGATCTTTACCTGTTCTCCGCTTTCGTCCATCACACCTCTAAAAAAATATAAGATAACATTAGTTTTTTCATGTGATTTTAATTGTTTAAGCTTAAAATTATAAATATTTTTGTATTCATTTAAATTGGTTTATCTCTTTAATAACTACATTCTCTTTGATGGTCAAAATATGCTCACAAAGAACAGAATTAAAATAAATTAATTCTGAGACAATGAATTTTGGCACTGTCAGAGAGAATAGTATTATTTCAAATTCGCCTTAAATTAATCATTATAAAACTTTATGTAATTAAAACTAATTATAATCAATAATCACTAGGTCTTATCTTTCTATCTAACCTTATCATAGCTTGCGACATTTCTTCCAATTGTGTAATTGCAGGTCTTCCAATTGGCGCTGGATCTGAATCAAATATAACTTGAGCAGAAGGGTATTTCCATAATTTGAAATCAGGAAATATTGGTAGTATTTCGACAGGAACAACACCAGGTTTCGAAAAATGTTCTTCAATAGGTGCTAGCGAATCCTCAAACGTTTTCTCAATAGCTCGAATTTGTGCATCATGATCCAAGTAATGTATAGGATTAGCATCTTTCAACATATTTTTAACTGAATATCCAACTTTGGCTTCCACTTTATCAATCTGCAAAAGTATAACGATGAAATTAAAAATTTTATCATTTAAAATCTCTCATGTATCTTACAGTTTGAGGTTGGAACCGAGTACTATAATGCATCAATTAAATATCATTAACAAAATTTATATAACTAATAATGATTTTTATCTTACAGTTCAGTACTAATATATTCAGTTCGTCTAAGCCATGATACAGGTTTCGCATGATGTCTACTTCTTTTTTCATTCTTCTGTGGTAGAACGTCATCTTCTAAAAGTTTTTCGTCAATCGGGTCTAATTGTGGGGTAGGCGCATTTAAGGGAATATTATATGCTGAAATTAAAATAAAATATTTAATTATGCAGAAATTTGAAATTCTCAAGCAAATGCAGTGTGACTCTGAAGATCACGTACTATATGGCCTCAATTAATCATGAAAATGTATAAACAAACAAGTGTATTTGTTCCCAAAAAATCGTGTTTTTCTGAGCTGAGCTGAGTTCAGCATAAAAAAGAACTTTGTCATGTAGTAATGTACTAAATAGGATTTAAAATATAAATTGTCTATACTCACCATCAGGTATTACTAATTCAACTTCAACTCCCAAATCTGTATAAAAGGTATAAAAATGTTAAATGACTTGTAAATATCAGTAAATAACCATAAACAATTGGCTCTTTTAAAAATTTACCTGGTTCAGTTAAAACTTCATACCTAAAATGATAATGCAAATGAAATATGAAATGATATAATTTTTTTATAATAAATTTATTCATACACAAAATTCTTTTCAAGTGATGTTGTCGAATACTTGACAAACCGGTGAGACTCAAATGGATAAGAAATGAACTTTGGGTCAAATGGTAGATCTGGTAAGGTATTTTGATATTTAACCCGGGTCACCAAATCCGACCTAAAATTGAAAAAAGGCATAATAATTCCCATTATCATATACATAGGTATAGATATTATGTATAGGTACTGTATATTATTTATTTCATATAATTAATTGTCTTTATCTTTAACTTGCACAAAATCTTACAATTAGCAAAAATAATTAATAAATGCTCAAGATAAGATTATAAAAGTCACCTTCTTTCGGTCGTAGAAGTAGTAGAAGATCTGTCTCTCTTGTCAGCGTTCAGGGATGACAAAACCGGTGCCATTTTTATCAAATTAAAGTCTGTTAATTACTTAATTACAATAAATTAGGTTAAAAATGACAACTAATGAAAATGAGAGATGAGAGTGAGAGGAGAATTAAGAATTCTCAGAATTCCGATATTTGATTTTGAATGGAACTAATGAAATAGAAATTGCGACATTGACAAGACTAGACGCTTTATTACTTTGTTCACTACAGACAGTATTATGTACAGGGTGGTTCAAACCAAATGACCCACCTTTTACCATTGAATAAATCAAAAAGTATTAGGTTTATTGAGAAAAGGTTAAGGTTAAAAGTTTCTGAAAGTAGCTGAACAAATTTGATTATGACGAAAATTTGAGAATTTTTGATGAACATTTATTAGAAATTTTAAAAAATAAATGAAAAAATGGAAAAAATTTTTTGAAATTTTGAGATTTTCTTTTTACTCGTCGATTAGAAAAGTGTATGGAGGATGGTAGAGCTTAAATTACAAAATCTCAATAATTCTTTTTACTTTTCATTTTAAGTTTTTATTTTTTTACTCTTTACTTTCTTTTTTCACATTTTAATTCCTTTTTTGGCCTAAAGATAAAGGATAATCATTTCAAGTTATGTAACGATATCTCAAATTCTCGACAAATTTTTTTTAAATTTTTTCATTTATTTTTTAAAATATCTAAAGGTTCATCAAAAATTCTCAAATTTTCGTCACAATCAAATTTGTTCAACTACTTTCAGAAACTTTTTACCTTTTCTCAATAAACCTAATACTTTTTGATTTATTCAATGGTAAAAGGTGGGTCCATTGGTTTGAACCACCCTGTATAGAGAAGCGGAGACTCATTTTAATGAATAAAATAATACCTACTCTAACTCTTATGGTTAATGGTAATTTAAATTTTGAAAGATTTTATGTTTATAATACCTAATTGATTATAATACATACCTACACTATATTAAAAAATTCAGCTACAGCTCTAAATAGCCAGATTTTGATATTGGGAGCTAAATGTACAAATATGTATATAAATTTGGAAATTGTGGCTAAATAATAAGAGCTGAATTACATATCATACTTACCTACCTAATTAAATTCGATTGCTAATAAATAACCCTTTATGTTCCTATACAATATAACAGTTTAACAGGTTTTTTGATTTAATAGAGAAATTTTTATTTTATTGTGATCTAATGTTCGAGGGATTAATGATAATGATTAAGGAAGACTTAATGTTACGTAGGTATGTGATACTTGATACAGTGAGTGATTCTTTTTATTCGTGAGAGATTTAAAATTTTAGACAGATAGATTGTGTGTGATGTGATCGAATATTGATATAAGTTCAAGTTCAAAATGAGAGAAAGGCAAAGTTAGCATACATTAGTTGATATTGATTACATAATATCCGTATATCTCGATCTTAAAGTTCTAATTTTTCGAATTGGAACTATTCTTTGATAATGACCAACAGGAGAATCAGAATCATACCTTAAAATTATAAAAAACAGACAAAGTTACGTACATTTTATTAAAAAATTAATAAAAAGAGGCAGGTACCAGGTAGTAGTTGGTACATTTGATGCTAAAAGTTTTTCATAAGCTAGAGCTTTCTGCCAAATCTCTTTTTCGGTTAAAGCATGTTTTTCCGTTCTTTCAAGCAATTTTTTAGTGACGCTTTCAGCAGCAATTTCAATAGGTAGTTTAGGTGGTGGTGGATTTGTAAATAAATTCATTCCTCGGATTCTTTTCAAATCGAGTATCACATCAGATGGATATTGTTTTGCATAAGAAAATTGATCTCCAATAATCCATTTATCAGGCTGGCCAAGGATACCGATAAAATTTCCCTGTAGATCCCATAATCTTACTGTATGATCTTGACCACCAGTTATTACAATACCATATGTACTAAAATAAAATGAAAATACACAATATTCCATGATAATGTAACTTGAATAAATGTGATTTACTCTGAAATTTCTAAAGTGAAGCCCTCAGAATGACACTTCCAACTTTTTACAATACGCATTTGCACTGGTCCGAGCCCATAACCTTTTTTCTTGGTCTGTAATTGTTTCAATTGAGCCTCACTAAATCTTCTACTTTTCTCTCCAAAATCATCTGCATTGGATAAAATTATGGTGGTATGTAAACGTTTTAAAAGATACTTTTATAACTTATTTACCTGAAATTTTCGATTTAGTTTCTTCTATATCACGTTTCAATTGTTCAGAAAAACTCATTTTAACTTCTTCGCCACTTTCCTCCTCCTCCTCTTCATCAATAGACATCAAGGTATTATTCGTAGAAGATGAATCATTTTCCGAATCAATTAGTGATCCTCTTTTTTCGGATTCTTCGTCTTCATTTTCCTTTTTTAGATCTTCGTCGACCTCGGCTTCAGCTTCAGCTTCAATTTCTTCTTCGTCATCCTCGTCACCCTCTTCATGAAAGGTTTTTTTTCTGGCCGATCTCAATCTCCGTCTTAATCTTAAAAGTTTCTTTTTCTTGTCGTCTGGATGATAGACTTGAGTAACTGTCATATTACAATATAGTAGAGAACTTTATAAATCATTCTTTAAAAGCTATAAATATAAATACCTACTACAGATATTTTGACATAAACTAATAGTAATAATGTACCTCCATATGCACCAGGTGGTCGAAAACCATGTCTAAATATTTGAGTTTCGACAAGTTATATTTTATTAAATTTTATAGATTTTAGTTTTAACTTACTTATCTTTTCCTGCATTCTTTAGTAAATATCTTTTTGAAAACCAAGTAGTTGGCTCCTTTGTCAATTTGTCTTCAATTTTCCATAAAGTTACATATCCAGAGGTATCAGCTAGTGAGATTAATTGGGATTAATTTAGGGCCCAATTCTACAATACTTGTAAAATTCTATGGTAAAAGTTTCTACCTGTCACAATAAAATTATTCGATTTTGAATTTTTGATCGATGTGACACAATCTTTGATCATTGAAACAGGTCGATTCCAACCAACAGAACCAATGTTCAATTCCCTCGTTGTATTCGCCTGGAAAAGGAAAAAAAAAATTAGTGAAATCTAATTAAAAGATTTCCTTCATGTTATACCCGCCAGATATGCATCAAGTGATAAGGACCACTTGAAATCAAATAATTCGTAGTAACATTTCGATGTATATTTTGGTGGAATGAGAGGGATATGATTTCTTTAACTTTCACCATTTGATGATCTCTGCAAGGATTTGGTTTAAGATAGGCTACAATATGACCGGAATTAATGTTCCAAACTAGCAGTTTTCCACTGTTTAAAACATAATAATAAAAAGGGTAGGTTGATACGAGTAGATGTAGTAGGAAACTCACTATTAAAAATAGTTTGTACCTTACCTGTAATCTCCAGATGCAATTAAATTTGGAACTGAATTTAAAATCAATCAATTTTTAGATGATTATGATTAGATATCTACGGAGTAATTTAGTACCTTAGGTAGTATAACTTAATCAGATTAGTAAGTTTAGTTTTTAATTTTTAGTTCAGAAAACCAGTTTATACTACTTACCACCAAAACTGCAAGCCCAAATATCGTCTTTATGGCCTGTAAATTAAGATTTACGCCATAAAATCATTCAGAAGAACTAGGCACATATTAACTTAATTAATAAAGTAGGTATCTAATATTACCCAAGGTTTTGTGGGTAAATTGAATAGGTTCTTCAGGCATACTTAATGAATATACAAGTTCTGGATTCTGAAAAAAATAATAAAAAGATTTTTATTTAAAAACCATACTAAATATTATGTAATAATGTACCCATATATTGCATAACCAGTATACAAGCATCTTACATAATCCTAGAGATACGCGAAAAAGATTCAAAACTTTTTAAAGATATTCAATGCAATAGAGATACTCGTACAGTATAGAGTTGAAGTGAAAGTGAAAGCGAGCTTTCACTTTGGAATTCATTTCCTTGTTTTTAAATCTATAATATAATGGTACCATTGACCATTATTATGATACCCTACAAAAATTCATAATTCTCTGACATCATTCAAAATACTTCGTATTTGAACTTTTTCAGGATATATATAATAGTTTAGAGAAAGACTTTGGAATTGTAAAAGGTATCTCTCTTTTTGAGTACCTACATAAGGTACTCGTTTTACATACATAAGGTACTCGTTGAGGAAATCTCGTTTTCAAGATATACTTTACTGAACTGATAGAACAGAACAGAACGCGATAAAAACTCGAAGAGCTCTATCTAATACCAATACCAATAGCCTCAAGTTTAATAGTCTCTTGCTTGCATCTACATAATACAAATACAATAATTCTATGTATATGTAGTATCATCTTTTATTTAAAAAAACGATATCGAAAATAGCGAAATCTGTATTAGAAATTTAGAGAGTGAAAGTAACTTTCACTTTTGAAAATTCGCAATTTAAATACCTATTTAAAGTATACTTATAGATACTACGAGTACTCGTATACTCGTATACTTATCTTTATTAATAAACATCACTTGCATGAGAATCAATGTAAACTACGACTTTTCTGTCCCAGCCAACGGTAATTAAGTATCGATGATCATTATCGATCGTGATATAGTGCATGTCACAAATGTCCAAGTTATTTTTTGGCTTGTACAAGTTGTACAAGTTCCTTCCATTGTAAAAATTCCAGGCTTTTATAACCCCGTTTTCATGAGCAGTAAAAAATCGGCGACCCATATTGTCCAATGCTATGTATTAATAACAGTTAATCTAAATCTTTATTAAACTTTATAAGATTATAGACTGACCTATGGCAGTTACAGTTCCTACATTGTAAGTGTCGACCTGTTCTCGCCCATGAATCAATGGTTTCTGCGTGATGAAAATATTCTCCTCTTCCATCGGCTTTTCGAGACTCTCTTGAATCGTCTCCAAATGCATACTTCCATCACCTCCAATAGTATTGAACTCGGCTATCAACTCACCCGTTTCACATCCCCAAACTCGAATATCTTGTCTTGAACATGTCATAATGTATTCATGATGATTATTGTAAATTATGGCGACAATCGGGCTTGTGTGAGTTTTTTTTTCTTCAACTAATGTATCGTCTTTTCTCTCAAGTCGAAGATAGGCAGCTTGTTCAGAGGTTTGAATTAAAACACCATCAACCGTTGGATAGAAACAATGCAGAGTTGGACCTCGAATTCCAGTTAGCTTTGTATCTAATGTCTAAAAAAATTATTTATATTTATAAGTGCAAGTTTTTCAGAAGTATAGTTAGAGAGCTAGGTAACTTACATGAATACAAGTATTCGTGTATAAATTCCAAACTTTTATAGTTTTTTCTGTACAGATGCTGAAAAGTGTTTCACTGCCTATAATTTCATAATGGCAAGTGGCAATGAAAAAAAATAGTTATAATTTAATGGCTTTACTTAAGAAAATGTGACCAAAATTAATTTTATAATGTAAATATACCTACCTATATCAAAAATGACTTTAAATATAGCAGCATTATGCCCCCTGAGTTTTGCAATTGGCTGGAAATTGAATCGAGTTTAATTATATATTTTGTTGTATGTACCTACGTTTTAGTTAAAAAATGAAGTTTCGCTTTTACATACCTGACTTGGAACAAAAACATTCCAAACCCATATTATGCGATCTAGACCTAGTGAAAGTGATAAAATTTGATCAAAAGTCCTTTGTAAAAGATTATTATAGTCGTATATCTGTAGTTTGCTGAATAAAAATATTAGTATTCAACTTATACTACCTAAAGTAGGGTACTGATATTACCTCCTGCAGCTAACCATTTCTTATCTTCCCACATATCAAAAGTTCTGCACCCATTGGTAATTGGAAATATAGTTTCGTCTTGAGATTTCCTCTGTTTTGGATCCAAGTTTACATCATAAATACCTTCTGTTTTACCAATTGATACATCTTCTAACATTTCGGTCGAATTTCTCGTTGTTGTAATTGTCCCCATTACAAGAGACTTTCTTTTGTCCATGGAGCAACTGAATACTTTATTCAGTGATGGACTAAACTGAACATGGGTAATAATATCATTGTGAACTTTAAATTTGAGATATTTTGCATTCGATTGGACTGCTTCTTCAACTCTTATCGATGGGATATCTTTTAAAAAATTGTGTTAAAATTTTTAGGTTTATCAATATTGTTCAATAGAAAGTGAAAGCTTACTATTGGATCTTCTCTGTTGTGACCAATGGCGGAGAGTTGATGAAACCTCTTCGATAAATAAAACTGTCACAACACCTTAAAAACGAGGTTTCAAATTTTAAAATGAATTTTTGCATTTATATTTTACCATTCATATCGCCCATAACGATCACCAAATTCGGGCCAACCATTTTAGCGTCTAAATACAAATTGTATTAGTATCTAGTATTTAAATGAAATAGTATCTCAAACCTGGCAGTTATCAATTATTGTGTTATTTCCATAAAGTTAGTGTTAAATACCTATACGAAGAGAAACCGAGTAGAGTTCGATAACTTGACAATAAGGATCGTAGGTTGATGTATCATATATTTGAAGTTCTTTTTCTCTGAAAATAATATGGAATGGAAATAAGAACTAAAATAGTACCCTACTACGATATTAATTATTAGAGCATCTACAGATTATACATATCTAGAAAGATAGTTACAACTTACCCTGTTGGAATGAACAACTTGCCCAATTTCTGAATGTATGCGACGTCAGTATACCACTTATTCGATCGATTACTTATAATTTTCTTATTACCAAAATTTTGACCATATCGACCCTATAATAAAGGTTTGGCGAATCAAAGAGAAAAGTTAGGAGAAAGTCGTAAATTATTTTTAAAAATCATGTTATTCAATGGGGTAATTACAAGAGCTCGCCATATTCTTGGCTTAAAGCTTGATGTCCACAAACTTGAATGAGAAACACAATTTTTTAACTAATATATCTGGTACCTATCAAATATTTAATATTCAAATTACTAACCTAACGATTCCATCTTGGCTGAAAAAATTTCAAAATTATTAATATGATGGAGATATTCAGACAATGTAAGGTATAAAAAGTATGCCATTACAAGGAAATTAGGTATCTACCTGAAACATAATAGACCCTTGTCTGGGAGAGTAATGGCTTTAGTTATCGGGCTTTTATGAGGTTCTTCAAATGGTCGAACAGGCGAGAAAAGGTTAACTGGTGGAGATTTGAAATCAGTTTCTGCTTTCTCTGCAAATTTCTAAAAAAAAATTGGGTATTTTTAAGCAATATAATTTTAAACTAATTTAAGCCTTATTACTTGTTGAAGGAAATCGCATAGATCGTCCCAAGTTATACGCCCAATTCCAAAAGTATCAATTTTAATGAAAAGCTTTTTCAAACAAGGGGGAAACAGTGGAGAATTTATTGGGATTTTAAGAACTACAGAACAGGTCAACATGTATTCTTCCAGAGTTAATGATTTTTTACCCATAGCATTTCCCAAAGCTTTGAAAAAAATATAAATCAATAATATATCTCTATTAGGTAATAAATTAAAGTTTAGAGACCTTCCAGAACTTCGAGGCTGAGCAATTCTTCTATATCTTCCTCATCTTCAGTTCCTATCATTTGTTCAGCTGATTGAGGAGCATTTTTTCTTCTAACTCGAAATCTCCTATCTTGCACAGATGTATCGTTAAACTCAGCCACTTGAACTTTTCTATTAGTGAATAAATCAGTTTCCGACTCAATTCTCCATACAAACCTTGGTCTTTCTATCCCTGGGAGTGGATTATGGTCTCGAGGTGCTCGGATTCTTGAACTCGGATTATCATCTTTTCCTTCCAATGATACTACTGAAGTGTGAAAGCTTCTTCGTCCAATAAACTTTTCTAATCTTCCTGTAAAAGTTAACGAGGTCAAAAATTGACTTGATATTGCAAATTAGATAGGATAGAAATGTCACAAGATAAATACCTAATATGCAACTTCATAATCTAAAAGAGGACTAAAAATGCTGTTGAAAGTTGATATTTAATTACCATATGCTGATACAGAACGTTTAACCCGAACTGGAGTACTCGTAATTCCAGTAACAGACCAAGCCCCGATAAAATTGAAATCTTTTTCCCATGGACTTTTTTCTTTCCAAATACCCTTAGGTATAAATTCAACAGATTTTTCATGTTGAACTTCTGCCTCATCATCCAACATCGCCCAGTTGCGATGTTCCCAATCAATTGTTTTAAGATCGAGTATACTTAGAGAATATTTACTTTGTAATTCATCATCGTCAACAACATAATATGGATTATTTTTGGAAATCTCTTTTATAGTGATATCAATTTTATTCATTGTTAAAAGTTATTTTCTTATGTAAATACACATACATAGATAAATAAAATAGAAATATTTTGTGTACAAAATAGATAAATTGCTTTTACAAATATTTAGATTTGTTATAATACCTACCTAGTATTTTTTTAAAAGTGTAATTAATATGTCATAGTAAATAAATTATTACAAGATAAAATTTAACACTTGTTAAAATCTTTGGAATATTTCTTTAAAATAATAACGTACATTATATTAGTCTAGGGTAGGGTGTCGCGATTATGTGTATGTAGATAAATTGATTGACCAACAATATTATTTGAATCATAAATTAATAATTAACCTTATTAAAATTAAATGTAAATATTCGTGATAGTATGTACTATTTAAGGGTTCTAGGATTTTGTTAAAATTACAACTTTCATTCCCTATATTTAGGTAGGTATATATAAATATGTAGACATTATACGGTATACGACATTACAATGTAAAATGACAAGACTTGATCAATTGTAAATTTCATGCTGTATATCCAATTAAGAACTAGTTGTAGTTGGATTTGAAGGATTATTTACATTATTATTTTGATTCTGACTTGTAGAAGTAGTAGTATTGTAACTATTTGGGGATGGTAATGCACTCGTATTCCCTTTATTCGTTAACACATGGGCTAAAAATGACATTGCAGAGTCCAGTCCTTCTCCTTTTAGTGCTGATGTCTAAATTAGTTTAAGATAGTTTAAGTTTAAATCTACCTAAACTAATGTACTTGATCAATTTTACTCAATTTTTAAAATATGGAGTATAATCTTATACTTAGATACCTTGAATATTTGCCAAGTTCTTTTATTTGTTAATTTATCGAGACCTATTTATAAATAAATTAACCAGTTTCATAAATATTCCATAATCCGTGCAAGTGAAAGCTTAAGCTTACCTAGTGCTACAGCTATCTCGCTCACACTCATAGCTCCCTCCAAATCTTGTTTATTAGCTAAAACTATTAAAATCGTTCCTTTTAATTCATCTTCCTGGAGCATTAAGTCAAGCTCTTGTCTTGAAACACCAACACGATCCCGATCAATTGAATCAACCACATCTGGAATTTAAAAACAAAAATTGGTTTACATATAGGTAATTAACTACACAAATAGTATACGTATGACATCATAAATGATCATGGTAAAAATTATATTGACTCACACAAAATTGCATCGGTATTTGCATAATAACACCTTCAGATTAGAGAATAAAGTAAAACAAATAAAATTTACAAATCAATTTTGTTAAATCATACCTCCAATATGGACGAATTGAACTAAAAAAAGAAAAAATTGTCATTAGTTAATAGTTGTGGTACATAGTACAGTACATAGTTAATTTTCTCATTATTTTAATTTATACATTACGTTTGACCTAAAATAAAAAATTACACGACAGAAATTAGTTTATTTTCCTTATTTTTTATGTTTAGATATGTAGGTACCTCCTAAATCCCATACTTGAAAGGTTAGATTTTTATATGTGACTTGTTCAACATTAAAACCTATTTTAAAAAAATCATAAATAATCGTATCAACACTGCACTTGACACATTAACAGATATTCTTACCAATCGTTGGAATTGTACTAATTGAAAATAAACAAAATATAATATTAAAATTGATTGATATGTAATTTAGGATTCAAATTCGAACTAATCATCGTAATCGTAAGAATATTCCCTCACCTCACGACTTCACCAACTTGTAATCTAATTGTAAATTGGAAAAAGAGTAGTTATTTTTTTATGAATCAAAACAATACTTTAGCAATTACTAAAATCGTAGAATACTTAAAACAAAACTTAGAAATATCCATGATATAAAATAAATACCTGTATAGTATTGTGGTTTTACCCGCTCCATCGAGTCCTTTTTTATATCAAAAATCAAAGTTGATTAGTTTAAATAGGTAAGTTATAAGAACAATTTTTAAGTTTGTAAAATGCTAAAATGAATGTAACTTACCTAGTATCAAAATACGCATTTCTCGACCACCAAATAAGTTCTTAAAGTATGAAATAAGCCCACCTAAAGAGAAAAAGATCATAAGTCAAAATTAAACCAATTTTTTACAAGATAATTTGTATTTTGAGTACTCTACGTCCTACGTTAACTAAATATTATGTAGGTACCTCAAAATCAAAAACTAATAAAGCGAGAGATAGCGAATATAACCTCATTTCATCCACCTCTGAAAAACTTAATTATGACCTCACCCTCGCAAGTAACAAATAGATGTGAAAACAAGGTCAAAATTTGGTTTTTCAGAACTGTATCATATCAATCAAAATGCATAATTGTCATTATCAGTAATTTTGAAATAAAATAGAATAGAAACAACTTTCAACTTACCCATTTCAAAGCTTGCCTATAATGCCTATAGTGGAATGGACGTATACCCAATTAAAGCCAGTCAACTTTTTTGAAAAAAACCTTTCATAAAACCTCAAAAAACCTCAAAAAAGTTCGAAAAACTTCAAAATTGACAGCAGAAAGAAAGAGAAAGATTTTGATTTTTAGAATTTCTCAAAATCTGGATAGAAATTTTTTCAAATAGTTAGGGGATTCATATAAGGTGCGATTCTATTGAATTTGGATTTTTTGGGATTTTTAGTTTTGGATTTGGATTTTATAATATTTATTTGCTTGGGGTTGGATTTTTGGTTTTTTTTAGAAAATAGGGAAAGCATTTTTCGATTTTCTTTTTCGACTGGCCGGCTAGGCTGACTGTTTGATTTTTTTTAAATATTTTGGTAAAATTAAATTAACTAATTTTACAAATCAATTATAAGTATAAGAGTTTTTTGACTCTTTTTTTAACCCAGTTAAGGTTGAAGGCGTTGGACTATATGTTGTTTAATTCATCTTTTTTATACAGCAACTTTAGTAGACAGTTTTATAAGCTTTTGACAACAAATCCCAAGTGCCGGCATCCACATCGTCAATTTTTCATCAATTATTCATCAGTAAATCGAGGTCAAGGTCAAGTCCAGCTTTTCCAGGCTCAGGAGATTTTCAAGAGTTGTGTTGGTGGTCCTCATCAATCGGTAATTGTTATTATATTACACTTTTTTAATAAAATAGTAAATAGTTCTAGTACACGACATTTAACACATTAGAGTTATTAGACCTTGACTCTTGATAAATTATAAGTCAATTAGGTAGAGAGATTATTGAATTTGATGGTCTCTATTCTGCTCTGAAATCCTATAATTTTAACCCCAATTAGGCCATGTATTTACTAATATTGAGAGGTCAAAATTGGTTTTTCAGTGTTAAAAGTATTAAATGAAAAATTAGTAGATCTTTTTATTAGAATTTTAAGTTTTAGGTATCGTATGGTATGGCCAATTGAATTGCATCATTTATTTCACGGGGTCTTTCAGCTCTGAGAAACTCAGTTCATGGATCATTTTTTAAATCGTATCAACTTGGTTTATTAAATTGAAATAATTGTCAGTTCTTATTCTTAGTTGTCAGTTGAGTTTTCATAGCTGAATGAAATGACATAGTTAGAGGCAGTTAATTTTCAGTCATCGTAATGTAATCATTTCATAGGATTTCCATTGTCATAACAAAGTATCAGGGTAGGTTAGCGTATTTATAAATACCAAAAGCGCATAATATATAATATACAGGGTACCTACAAAAAGTAGTAAAAGGGGTTGTTGTATTAATATTTACTAAGATATTTACTGTTTACTGATATCGTAAGCATAATAAGTATAAGCAATTACACCTATTATTTGGCTTACATACTTAGAATTAGTTATAATTTTTTTTAATGAAAGAAATTGTGGCAAATTAAACCCTTATAATTGGTAGCAAAAGAAGAAAGGATGTCAACTTATAGTGGTCTATCGTACGCTGAGCAACATAATAAATTTGTAACATCAGAAA
>JAQIXA010000600.1:0-38923 GCA_034699045.1 Nanhermannia cf. coronata Gr-Ori-00579
TTTTGTCAAAAATTGCATATTAAAAATCTCATAAGTTGAGAATTTTGACAAAATTTTGGATTTTGGTTTAGGTAGGAATTCGGTCGGTAGGATTTTGGTTTGGTAGGATTTTAGGAGGTAGGATTTTGGTATGTTAGGAATTTGGCAGTTAGGATTTTGTCCTAGAGCCAGTTATATGAAAGGTTGCAATCATTTTAGAACGATTTTCTCCCTTTTTTGGTTGAATTTATCCTTTAATTTTTTTGATTTTTGGTCTAACTTTACTCCTGAATGAAATTAATTCATAAATTTGAAATTTTTGTCAAAGTGATACAACTTTTGTCCGAGCGAAGTGCTCGTCCAAAAAGGCTTTATGAAACCAAATTTTGTTTTTCTATATAAAATGCAACATAAGTAGGGTATCTATAACTTATAATGTAAAAGTTGTAAATTTTTCGGAGATCATGTCGATCTCAATCTGATTTGTTTTTTTCTCATTTTTTGAATTTTAAAAAGCATGACTTGATTGCTCATTCAACCGAACTTGAATTTTTATTTTATTTTATTTACAATACCAAATGTTTAATACTAGTTACCTATTTTGACAAAATTCCATCAAACATCTAATTTTAAAGTGTTTTATAAAAGTATATTTGATATTTTAGAAAATTAAAAAAAATTATTGTAGAGGTTTTTAGCTTCCTATTTCCAGTCTTTCTATTGGAATTATTGATCAAAAGTATGAAATTTACAATTTTTTGAAATTTTTGACTGGTTTTGCCTACATTGTTGTGTATAAATCAGATATATAAATTATCAAACCCCGTATTTCCTCAACCCTTTTCCGTTTAAAATGTATCTACTTATATATACTAGAATAGAGAACTGTTTAAATCTGATTTTCCGTGTGATTGTTTCCGCTGAATTTCCCCCTTTGAAGTCTTCATTTGAAATGCCAAAACTCAATTTGTCCTTCCATTTACAAAGCAAATAAATAATTCAGTTTTTGATTAACTTTGAGAGATTTTAAGGCTAGATAGATAGATACTCTATAGTCAAGGGGTAATTAAGCAGAAGGTACTCTAAATACTGATATAACAATGTCGTTAGTGATGTAATTGAGGATTTTTTTGATTAATTTTTCTCACAAAGTGTGGATACGAAGGGACGTGAAGGGGTCAAAATTCACTATCCTGAAGTCCCTGGACAATCCCACTAACGATACAAGGAGTTCTTATGGTGAGAAAAATTTCTGAAAAAATTTCTGATTTTTTTTAAATCCCCATAAGGACCCTTTATATATTTATTAGTGTAGATTAGATATTGAATATATAAGGAAAATCATAATTGCTTGCAAAATATAAAGTAGGGTACTTACGATTAGTACTACATGGTCTCAATTTTCTAAAATCAAAATAAATAAGGCATTTGTATATAAGTATTAAGTAGGTCATATTCATTAACAACTTTTTCTAAAATCTAAGATTTCGCTACATATCTAGGCTATTGAAATCCTGGATTGTGTTTTAAATCATAGATTTCTAAAAGGAATACATACACTAAACACTATATAGCTCGAGAATTTTATATTCAATGAAATTGTAAAATATAGGATTTAGAAAATATGACTTTGCTGGTGTTTAAAATCATCTCTATTTTGGCTGAATTTATTTTTGTTCTACTCGTAACTTTATCCCAGTATGAAAATAATTCAATTTTTTTTATTTATTTTAGATTAGGTTAAGGTTTAAATATATTTGAGTTTAATTTCATACAATAATTCAGCCAAAAAAGGAATGAAATTAAATCGGTTATTTAAGCCAATTTTTAATGAAATTTGTATTTTTTTTCTGTCAGATGTGATGCGATTAGAGAAGAGTCCTCTACTGGCGAATGGCTACAATCATCCGCCTATGCATTTGCTCCCTGGATTGGCGGCTGGCGGCTCGGCCGCTGCGGCCGCTCAACTCGCCGCCCACGCCGCACTTTTCTCCCCATCGGCTCTACCCCCACCAAACCCACGTGATTGCAGGTCCGCACCCTTACAGTCCCTAGATGCAGCCATGGCTGCAAGGTAACCATATATCTCTATATATTTTTCTAAATTTTTTAAAATCAATAAGAAAAGCTTGTCTAAAATGCAATAATTTTCTCTAAATTCCTTTGTATTTATATGTTGAAATTTTTATTTTCTTATTTTTTTCCAGTGAATGGGTTCTATTTAGCCAGCCATTTTGGCAATTTACTATTTTAGCCAATTTGGTCATTTCTTATTTAACCTCTTTTGGCAAATTTTGCCATGAAAATATAGATATTCTCAGGTCAAAATAACAAAATCCGTATCTCCATATCTCCATATATTGGTCCAATTTGAAAACATTTATTTTAGCCAGTTGGTTGTGCCAACTTGATTTAAAATAAGCTAAGCTAAGTAGTAAAAATAAATTCCTTAAAAATCAAATACGACTTTAATATTAAAAGCTTGTATTTCTTAATTTCTTTTCTTTGATTTTCAAATAGGCATTTTATTAAAATATCAAAATTCTTACCCTTTATTCTCTTATTCAAGTACCTGTATAATTAGGTATAAGTATCTATATCGAAAAAGCAGATCAAAATTCTTATTTAGGATAATGACAATATTCTAAAATATCAAGTTGATAGATAGAAATATATATATTTGAAATAGGGTTCAAAATTAAAGGATACTGCTGTAGCTTTCATTACCCAGTAATAAAATAAAAATTAAGGAGATCTTTCAAGACTTTTAATTGAATTTTAATTGGAAATTTTGTAGAAACGCAAATGCCTGGGAGACTTGTAGGACTGCCTACGAAGACTTTGTCAAACAATTTGAAAGGTAATTTTATATTTTACATCATTCAATTCATAGTTATAATCTAGACCATCATAATAGCTCGGAAAAACCAAATTTAGTCAATTCTTACTAACTTTTGTAACAAATTGTGTTAATATTTATGTAAAAAAAATTATGTAGATGTGATTTTACCCTTAAATAATGATAATGACTGATAAAATTTCAAAATTTTGAATCTAAAAATCAAAATTTTTGATAAATTTTGAAAAAACAGACAAGATTTTTAAGCTTTTGTAATATTACAAAAAGAGCTAATTACACAAGATAGTAAGTTGATATCTTTTCTTGTCAAATAAAATCCAAGTAGGTAGTAGGTAGGTACTTGTATAATATAGGTACATGGGGGATTACGTAATACTTATAATAATTTTGATGACATTATCAAAATAATGGCTAATACATAATACATACTAATGGATAAAATAATAAAAGAGAGAGAAATTTCCAGACTTTCCAGCAAACCCATGTACATGTACAAGAGGCAATAAAATAAAATTTCCTACTATGCTCCTTATTATATACACTAATTGGCAATCGAGATTAACTTGGATCCAAAAATCACTTTACAATTTTAATGTCATTAAGCTTGGAGGAAATTTCTTCGAAACAAAAACTTGACAAAATATACAATACAATAGAAATCGACCCAGACTGACAAAATTTAATAAATACTTTAAGATACAGTAGAATTTATTCATAAAGTATTCAAAATAAAGTATAAAATTTACAATAATTTAAAATTGGCTGTACAGTTATGTAATTACCGACAAAACTATTAGCTCTAAAATCATATTTTTTACCAAAATTTTTGCTGATCTTTGGTCTAAAATCTTGAAAATTTCCTTATTTTTGCTGATTTTTGGCCTAAAATCTTGAAAATTTTCTTATTTTTGCTGATTTTTGGCCTAAAATCTTGAAAATTTCCTTATTTTTGCTGATTTTTGGCCTAAAATCTTAAAAATCTCCTCATTTTTGCTGATTTTTGGCCTAAAATTTTAAAAATTTCCTTATTTTTGCTGATTTTTGGCCTAAAATCTTAAAAATCTCCTTATTTTTGCTGATTTTTGGCCTAAAATCTTGAAAATTTCTTTATTTTTACTCAATTTATAAAGGATTATTGAGAAAAGTACAGGATGATGGGTGATTACCGACAAAACCCTTACCATTAAAGCAATATTTAGTCTAACCTGACCTGTATAACCTGTATTATTGATCAATATTGAGGAATAATGAGCCTAATTTATAGCCAAATCAATTTTTTACAAATTTTTCTAAAGACTACTACCGCTTTGGGGGTAATGGTTTTGTCGGTAATTACACTTTAGAATATCTTGTAATATTTTTAGTTCTAATTTATGTGATTCTTTAAGTTTTAAAAATAATTTCCGATTAAAAGAGTAGGTATTAAGTGATTATAATTTTTTTAAATCTCTAAAAAAATACTAAAAATTAAGAAATTTTTTAATTACTTTTAAAATTATTATAAGAAAGTGGCGTTTTAAAGCTCATTTTTAAAGTGTAAGTGAGTTTTAAAAGCTATTTTTGAGGTATCTTTATAAAGAGTTTTGGCTCTAAAATAGCTATAAAATTATCTTAAATATCAGATTGAAAATAAGCTCTTTGACTTTTAATCATTTAAAAGTAGTTTTAAATACTTTTACGGAGATTTCGCCAAATATTTAGGATTTTATTTTACTCAAAAACATACTTATATAAAATCAAGAACTAAGAGTTCTTGTATGCAAATGAACCATTTTGATTTGATTTTAAATATAAACCTAGGTATGTACATATGTATCAGTATGTATAGGTGTATGTAGAGTACTATCTTTGAATTTGGATTTTGAAATTTTGTAAGTTTTTGAGGATTTAAAAGCTGGCTTATTTCATTTCCGGGGGCATAATTAGATTTTAAAATATATTTAAGTTGAAGAATGAAGAAAAACATTTACTTTTCAGATTTCAAAATGAACTATGTACATAAATGTAGGTACTAAAATTGAATATTAATTCTCGAGAGACTTAAAAGTATCCTTTTTAAGTGCTTTCTAAAGCATAAATTTGATAACAAATAATATTACATTTGGTTGGGTATCAATTCATAAGAACAAATATCAACTTGAAGATACTTTTTATAACTAATTTTTAAGGACATACAGAATGTAAAATAAGTTTAGCCAAAATCCAAAATACTTGAGTATTTTAGAATTCAAATTCATCTTTATTTTGGTTGAATTTCCCCTATAATATTGGTTTATTAACTATACAAAATTGTCATTTAAAATCACAAAAATATACAAGTTTATTTTGATCCATATATTTTGGTTGAATTTACACCTATATTTTTGGTCTAACTATGCCCCTGTATGAAATTAACCCACAGTATTTTTAATTAGATTAGGTTAGGTTAAGATTTTAAAATATTTTATGTAAATTTTACAAAGTTTGACCAAAAATATAGGGGTAAATTCAACCAAAGTATAGTTATAGATCTTGTATACCCTACTTGGTTAAAAAGTCCAAAAATCAAATTATTTACAAATTACAAACTCGTGAATATAGTGTAGAAGGCAGAAATCTAAAATTTTGTGAAATTTTGTAGATATTTTCAACTTTATGATGGTTTATTTAGATGGTTTTTTGAGCATTTTGATGGTTTTTCCTGAGCATGTCGACGTTTTTCGAAATTTTTGATGGTTTTTTGAGCATTTTGATGATTTTTTCCTGAGAATATCGACGTTTTTCGAAATTTTTGATGGTTTTTTGAGCATTTTGATGGTTTTTTCATGAGCATGTCGACGTTTTTCGAAATTTTTGATGGTTTTTTGAGCATTTTGATGATTTTTTCCTGAGCATGTCGACGTTTTTCGAAATTTTTGATAGTTTTTCGAGTATTTTGCTGGTTGTTTTTTGAACATATTCATCATCTCAAAAGTAAAAAATTTAATTTTTTGAAACGACCTAAACCTAATAAAAATCATCGAAATAATGGATATTATACTTTTCAATATTATTTTTCAATTAAACTTGAAGGATTTCCATTTGATTTTGCTGTATTTTGACATTTTAAAATCAATTTTTATTTTTGAAAAGCAAATAATCCCCAAATGTGATGTTTTATATTAATATTTTGATATTTGTATATTTGTACATACATAATACAATCATTCATAGTAGCCAGTATATGTAAAAAGGGGTTGAAAGACTCGATATAGATCATTTTATGAGATTGTTTATTGTTATACAATACACTTAAATAGACATTATAGCTATATAGTACCCTACTAGTTTGAATTTATTTGTATTAGGTACATCTACTAATACTTATACCAAAAAAGGGTGAAATTGGGAACTTTTTAATACAAAATTGGCATTTAAAAGCACAAAAAACTACTCAAATTTATTTTGATCCATATTTTGGTTGAATTTACACCTATATTTTTGGTCTAACCTTACCAATGTATGAAATTAACCCAAATTTTTTAGTTTAGTTTATGTTAGGTTAGGAATTTCAAAAATTTGGGTTAATATCACACAAGGGTAAAGATTGTTCTAAATAATTTTGACTACAATGCACACCTATAAAAAAATTCTACCTGTAGAATCCTTGAAATTAGACTTTTGACAAAAATCTGTCGATTTTAGTCAAAATTTTTTGATTTTTTTTTGTTTTTTGACATTTTACCTTTGAATATATCTATATAAAGATTTATTAAACTCGTCAAAATCAAAATCAAACAAAAAGTCGAACCTAATAATATCATGAATCATATTTTAAACCTAAAAATGTACAGACAGTATAATGTGTAATATGTAATATGTAGTAGAAAAACTACTTACATTATTTCATTTGAAAGTGAATTGAAATTCAATATTTTCATTGAAATTGTAAAAAAAGGGGAAATTCTATTGACTCTTATGATAAATATATATTTTGTCTTTTTTACAAACCTTTTATTTCATTTTTTGTCCGAGCGAAGCGAGCACTATTCAACATTAATTGTACTTTTTCCGTCTGTCTGTTTGTCTGTCTGTTTGGTGGATAACTGGAAAACTATTGGACTGATTTTAACCAAATTTTGCATGAAGGAGCCTTATAGGGTATAATTGTGCCAGTTTGACAAAAAAATCTAAATTATTTAAGTGTTCTCTGTGAAAAAATTAAAAATAATTCGAAAATTGACCTTTTAAACACGAAAAATGGGATAATTTCCGATGACTTTAACACTTTAATAATTAACTAATGTGCAGTTAATTAAATCCTAGTTTATTTATACGACAATTTAACCATTTGCCTTAAATATAACTATAGTACTGTACATATGATAACCTACTACACAAGTCCTAAGATGGGTAAAAAAAATCACCAAAGTAAATAAAACAAGTTGGAAAAAGTCTGATAAAAATATGACAGCCGACTACAAAGTTAAAATAATTACAAAACAAATAGTAAATGGACAGTTTAGGGCAAAATTTTTAGCTCAAAAAACGATCAATAAATTACAAAAAAAACATCAAAAACTATGCAAAAAATGGTCGAAAAAAATAATATTTGACCAAAAATATCATATCATAAGTAATCATCAAAAAAGTCTCAATAAAGTTGAAATTTCTCGAGCTATAGCTTTCTTTCAAGCTATAGCTTTCTTTCCCTATAAGGCTTTCTTCACTATGCAACTAGTCCATATTTTTAGCTCTATTTTAAGAATACATATTACAATTACAAGTAATATTTGAGTTTAAAATACCACAAGAACATACAGTGAAAGTATTCTATAAAGAACCTCAAGACGCGATATAGGAATAGAGAAAATTTAGGTACATCAAATTTGGCAAAAATGAATTTCAAGCTATAGCTAGGTATATCAAATCAAAACCCATATTTTTGCTAAAATTTCAGAAAAAATTTTTATAAACAAAAATTGACTTTCTTCATTGATATCTGTTGTATCCTACCAGAATTGGCTATCCGGCTGAAATTGAGTTCATCCAGTCACCTGGTCATTACCCAAATTGACAAAAATGACCAAAACTATGATATACTAAAATAAGATATCGAGTATAAATAGCCGTATTTAGTAAATAATTTTGATTTTTGATAGTATTTGAAATAAATTATTTGAAATTGGGCAATAAAAGTGAATATAATCCTATATTTATATTTTGAAATTTTCGTTTTGGCAATATTGGTCAGTAAATGGGTCCTTTTTATCCAGCTATTTTGGCCACCCCTATTTAAGCCGTCTGTGCCAATCTTGTAACTTGTATCCTACCTATATTATGTAAGTAGGGTACATACTTACACTTACATACAATAATAGAGGAAAAAATAAAGTAAATTCAAAGTCTTAAAATAAACAAGTGAAACAAAATGCGACAAATTTTAAGAGTATTTTTAATAAAATAAGACAAAAAAAAATTGAGGAACTATAAGGATAAGATAGGTAATAGATTTAAGTAGATAGACTGAACTATCTATATAACGACCTCAACAAGATTCAGAACTTGTGTTTAATTTCATAATTATTTTGCTTTAATTTGCCCCTATTTACGAAAATTAAGAGTTTATTTCACACAGTTGGACTAAAAATACAGGGGCAAATTCAATCAAAATAGGGATGAGATTAAATCTCTTGAGAAAGTCTTTATACAGAGAGTCCAGTTTAAACTGTAGTTGTATTATTTTTGATGGAAAATGCATATTCAGTATTATTCAGGCATAAAAGCTAAATCTATTTTTTTAAACCATTTATTTTACTACTGTACTTGTATATAAGTATTGGAGAGAACCTTACCTTATTTATTTTATTATACCCTAAAAACTGCTATTTATGTATATACTTATAATATTATATGATATGTAAGTATATCGGTATTTTGGATAAAAAAAATTGGATTTTGGTTATTTTGATTCAATATCCATATCCATATTATTTCAAATTCAATCCTTTACTTGTGCTTTTGAAATCGATAGCTTTTTTTTAAAAAAAATAAAAAATCCATTTAAAATCCCCCGTAAAAGCTGACTTGTCAAAAATCTCAAAATCTTCACATAAGCTCCTTTAAAATTTTTCTCTCTCTAACCAAAATAAAGGAGGGGTTTTTCACACAAGTAATATTCACTTATCTCAGAAAAATTTAAATTTTTTTTGATTGAGTCAGTCAAACTTCAATCCAAAATCCTAGTTTTCGTTTATTTTGCAGCATATACCATGAAATCTAGGATTTCAAAGCTATAAATTGAGCCAAGAATATACTTTTAAAGTTGTAAGTAAAATAAATGTTAAATAGTGGTATTCTTGATTCAATTTTCAATCTAAAATCCTAGTTTTTGTTATTTAACTGCCTTATATAGCCGAAATCTGGGATTTCAAAGTTGAAAATTGAGTCAAGAATATCATTATACAAGTTTTAAATAGTATAAATGTTAAATAGTGGTATTTTTGATTCAATTTTCAAGCCGAAATCCTAGTTTTCGTTCATTTTACATACTTATATAACCGAAATCTAGGATTTCAAAGCTGTAAATTGAGTCAAGAATAACACTATAAAATTTGTCAAGCTAGTTAAAAAACTTAATTTAGAATCAGTATAGATTCTTAAATCTAAAAAGACTTCAAT
This sequence comes from Nanhermannia cf. coronata Gr-Ori-00579, assembly GCA_034699045.1. NCBI lineage: Eukaryota > Metazoa > Arthropoda > Arachnida > Sarcoptiformes > Nanhermanniidae > Nanhermannia > Nanhermannia cf. coronata Gr-Ori-00579. Next base: position 9,479 of record JAQIXA010000600.1, read on the forward strand.
CTGTAGACAAATTTTTGCCAAAATTTTCAAAAAATATCAAATTTTGATTATAAAAATATATTAAAAATTGCATATGCTAACTGTCTTTGAAGTTATAGTTTATTTAGACATATACTGTAGTTATATTTAGTCTAAATTTTAGTACAATTCCAGGCTCTAATCCTAAGTTGGCTGAAATTAGCCGGCTGAAATTGATTTTTTTGAGAAAAGTGTGTGGTTACTTGTTCGAGTAATAAAATATTGGAAAAAAAGATCCGATTTCACATATGACATGAAAGATTTACATTTATTATTTCCACTTTTATTATCGCAAAAAAATTGAGAAAAAAAGGGGAAATAAATGCTTATTTATTATTATTACATAATATTGACGGTACTATGAACCATGTATAGTTGAATGTAGCAGTATTTAGATCCAATATGGCTTGAGGCATATTTCATACTTTGATTTAAAAATGTATTAAAATAAATCAAATCATAAAAATCATAAAAATTTATAAACTAAACTACAAAATTTTGGGTAAATTTCATACGCAGTGGTAAGGTTGAGCCAAAAATATAGGGGCAAATTCAACCAAAATAGGGATGATATTAAACACAAGTCATTCTGTATCCTTTTGAGGTATAAAAAAAATTTCTAATGGGAGATTGTGCAAATAAAATTTAATTTTATTTCATTGTTTTACAACACTTCATATTTTTTTTTCTCTATTCATGTCAAATGTCAATCAAATTTTTTTAAATAATATTTTATATATAGGATTTGAATATAAAAGAATTAATAAGCCCATTTTAATAGGTTGTGATTTAATATCATCCCTATTTTGGTAGAATTTACCCTTATATTTACCCTTATATTTGCTCTATTTTCTGATGTTTTGAATATCGAATTGAAGAATTTTGCAAAAATTTGCAATTTTTTGATAATTTTAACGATTTAATAGTGGTTTTCTTTGCTCAATTTTCCATTTAAAATCCAGGTTTTTGACCGATTGAGAAGAGAACAATTTGAAATTTGAGGTGTGAATACCACTATAAAAAATTGATATCTGGGGAAAAATCTTAATTTTTTTAATTTTAAGCGAGCTAAATTGCTAACAAAAGATAGGTGATTCAATTCTTAAAATTCTCATATCATTTTATCGATCAATTTTTTTGTATTTTTTTATGTAATTACGTCCTAATGATTTAATCCAAGATGATTTAAATAGGGATTTGAACATGAAATTTGGATAAGATCAGTCCAAATTACATCTATTTGTAATGGTAAATTGTACATTTTAAGATTTCCAAGTCATTTCAACTATTTATTATCCATCAGATCAGATGATGAGATAAACCGAGTAGGTGAAAAGAACCGACTCTTATACATATACTTGTAACTCGAGGCTAAAGACCTTGCTCAATAAGATTTATGTTTAATCTCATCCCTATTTTGGTTGAATTTCCCCCTATATTTTTGGTCAAACTATATGAAACTAATCCAAAATTTTCCTAGTTTAGTCTAATTTAGGTTAGGATTTTAAAAAAATTTGAGTTATTTTCATAATTGGGTAAAGTTAGACATACATATAATATAGGGGTAAACTCAACCAAAATATATAGGAATGAGATTCAATAAGAGTCAATAAATAATACTAGTGGTATTCTTATAGCTTTGAACTATTGAAATCCTAGATTTCATAATATACTCAGCTGATCAATATCTAAGTTTCAAATTGGAAATTGAGTCAAGAATACCATAAGTTTAAGTAGGTATACTTTTATCCGTGTCAAAATTTATCTTTAGAAATCTCGAAATATTTCTCACTTTCCTTTGCGGCTTCTACTAAACTATGAGGTTCATAGAGTTCCTTCAAAAGCCGCAAAAATGCCCTCAAAATCCAAATAAATGTTTAGAATACCAGAATTCCTATATGTAAATCTAGTCAAATCACAATTATACCACAAGTAAAGTCTCCCTAATGTAAAAAAATAGCTCAAAATTTAGATTTTGGCTCAAATTCATTTGAAAAAAATCCAAAATTTGGAAGATTTGAAAATTTCATCCATATTTTGGTTTAATTTACCTCTATATTTATGGTCTACGGTCTAACCTATAGTCCATGTATTAAATTAATTAATTTTTTTAAATCCAAAGGTTTTGGATTAAAATAGCCAAACAAAAAATGCCTTGATTTCATTTTTAAAATGTCAAAAATAGAGTTTGAAAAGTTTGAAACTCTGGATTTTTGAATATTTTTGAATGAAAAGTAGTCTAGTTTAAGTATCTTGTATTCTATTATGTAATTTAGAACCTTACTTGTATGCTTAGAATAAGTAAATTAGATGTAAATTTGTGTAAATTATGTATTGATTTTTTTGTGTATTTTTTTTGGAATTTTAGCCGATATCAAGAGGATTGCAGCGATTCTGAGAAGTCGTCTCACGCGAATGAGACCGGAAGTGGCGAAGCCTTCATTCGAAACGGTGAGATAGAAATTTCCAAAATTTATTTTTTTTCACACAAATCCCCTACTAGGATTTAATTAACTACTCTTTAGCTAATTATTGAAGACCCCTTTTTTGGGCTAAATGTCAACTTTTGGGTCCCTATTTTGTTTGAATTTATCTCTTAATTTCTTGGCAAACTTTAATTCTGGATGAAATTAAGTCAAAATATTCAAGTTTAGGTTAGGATTTAAAATATTTTTGGGTTAACTACATACAGTCGGGTAAAGTTAGGCCAAAAATATAGGAGTTATCTGAAATTTTTGTCTAAATGGCACAACTAGACCTTATAAGAGTCCTTCATACTAAATTGTTCCAAGTTTGGTTAAAATTGGTAAAATAGTTTTAGAGTTATTAAATAAAACAGACAGACAGACGGGCAAAAAGCAAATTTAAATAGTAAGTGCTCACTTCGCTCGTACAGGCTCCATTAGAAAAAGCATTTCGAATTTTGAAATCAGTTTGAAAAACCATAAAGTACAATAAACTATCTATCTATCTTTTATCAGATCAGAATCAGATTGAGTTTATCAGATCAATAACATTTTCCTGAATTTTTAAATGGCATTTTTGTATGGTTTAACTGTCATTCCAACCAGTCATTTGTCAAGGGCAAACAAAAGTCGATTTTTCATACTCATTTTTTACATAAAAAAGTCACAACAGTCTGTCTTACAAAATAGAGTTCAAATTTCAAACAAATTCTAAAAAAAAGCCGAAAATACATTAATACATTAATAGTACATATAACCTATTACCTAAATATGACTGACTTGGAAAAAGAAACCAAACAGTCAAATTTGTGTCATATTCCAACAAAAAATGTAAACTTTTTGGCACTTAAATTACTTTATATCATGATTATTGTTCTAAAATCAAGATAAGTCAAATAAGAATCTTCAAAACCTAAAAACCTGCAAAATACATTTGTTTTAAAATTCCATCATAAATCATGATTTTAGTCAAATGGTCAATTTTATCTCTTATTGCCACAAAAATGTAAATTTTCGAACATTTCAATTACATTCAGCATAATAATACCATATAAAAATCATATTTTATTTAGAAAACCTTCAAAATACAAAATAATTGCTTTGAAAAATATGATAAAAATGCTTTTTAGATGAGCCGAATGGTCACTTTTCTCTCAAATCTAAAAAATTGTTTATTACAAGTATTTTGAAGCGGGTGCAAATCCAATGACAAAAGCAATTGTGTACATTTACCCTTCAAAAGTTGGACAAAAAAAAGAGAAAAATAATAGAGAAATCGGCATGAGATCAGAGTATAAAGGCTTTAGTTTAATTTCATCCCTATTTTGGTTGAATTTACCCCTATATATATGGCCTAACTTTACCCTTATATGAAATTTACCCAAAATATTTTTAGTTTAGTGTAGGTTAGGGAAGATTGGGTTAAGGGTTTTAAAAAATTTGGGTAAATTTCATACAAAAGTATGAAATATAAGGGTAAATTTAACCAAAATAGGGATGAAATTAAACACAATTTCTACATATTATGTTTAGTTATATTATGATAGATTCGATTCAATTTCAAATCCAAAAAAGTATCTCATAAAAGGACAATAAAAGGGCGACCACTTGCCTCAAAAATACAAAAAACTCGTCCTTTTGATCATTTTCAAAAGACTTACTTATCTAGTACACTAGACCCTTGTATAAGGTACCTATCTATAATAATTGATTCAAAATTCAAACTATTATGTCATTCAGGATGACAGGCAAATGTACAAATTATGTACCTTTAAAATTTAAATCGAATTTCTCTGGCCTGAATCTATTATACTACTATACATATTAGATTAGAAATATTCATAATAATTTGTAATTTGAATTTGAGAGATATGATGATACTAAAATTTTGGGATTTTTGTGAGGGGACCGCATGTTCATTAAGTTTGTTTAGAAATTCCAGTTTTTTTTGCCAGGCATTTGAGAGATAGGTAAATTGATTCGACTGTTGAGACTTTGTTGATTTATTTTTTTATTTTAATATCACACTAGAGCAGAACCCATCTATAAGGTTGCTCAAATTTTTAATTTTCTTAAAGTTTTTCTATTCAAAAATATCAAAATTCAAAATTAGAAAAACTTATTTAAATGAGATTTTTGAAATTTTACTGACCAGGTAAATTGAAATCGCGGACTAAAACTACTCAATCCCATTATATTAAATGTAAATTTGAGGTCAAAATCAACGATTTTCCACAAAAATTTTGGGCAGTGCGGATACCTACTGTCTGGATTTAGTCATGTTTATTTCTAATGCATTACAAGATAGGATATAGCATTTCATTTGACCTTTTAGGTCAGTATCTATCCGTATTTTCCAAAATTTTTGTGTAAAAATGTTGATTTTGATGTCAACTTTACATTTAATATAATGGGATTGAGGAGTTTTGGTCCGAGATATCAATTTACCTGGTGAGAATGATCGTTAAAATTGATACTTATTTACATATTATGATATTTGGTACTTTATAAAGAAATTTTATTGTACTACATAATAGTATCAGGGTCTATTTAGGGTTTAGAGATAGTGCAAGATAGATTATGCTATTATGTAATGTACAAATAAATGCGGGGAAATTTGATTCCGAGATGCAGCAGCCAATTCTGCCATCATCAATCATCCCAGTAGGAAAATGAAAATATGCTTTTTTTTACCATTCAATTTTTTCAAAGAAAAAAAAACTCAACTTTTTGCATTCACAATTCAATTCACCCTTACTTCCACCCATTGCATCAAAACCACAGTCGAAATCCCAGATTTCAAAATATTTCAGTTTTTTTAAATTTACATCAAAAATCACCCTCAACATTAGAGTTTCAAAGCCTTTTTAGCTCTGAAAATCCTCGATTTTACATATAAATTGATCTAAAATCTTGGTCTAAATCTAAGTTTTAAAGCAGACATAAGTACCCTACATTATAGCTATAAAGGATATCATTTATTATAAAGTTTAAATTCCTAAAAACTTAAAAAATATCCTAAATTAGCTCTGAAAACCTGTTTTTGTCCTAAATTTCTTTAGTTTAAGGACTCAAATTTAGTCTAAATTTCACTAGTTTGATGCCCAAATAAGATTTTTTTCATTACTAAATCAAATTTATGTAAATTTTTGTTAAATTTGTTCCATTTTTGACCAAATTAATGTCGTTTTTTGTTTATTTTTTGAGTTTTTTATCTCAAAACTTTCTTTCTGTATTTAGCATTTGATATTTTTGAATTTGACAAAAAATCCAGACACAAATTACCCACAAAAAAAGTTGTATTAAATTTGTAGAAATTTTTTTTTCTGAGATAGTCGGCTGAGTTGAAATGAAGATGACTGAAGTGAACCCCGAAACCCCGAAATCATTTCTCAGCCCTGGAAATTTAATTTTTTTTAATAAAAATGAAATACACCCTAATCACAAAAATATCCAGGTTTTCATTATCCTTACTATATGTAGGGTATACTTTAAACTGCAGATATTCTAAACTACCTAAATACAAAAAACCATATTGAATCATTACATATCTAATATGTACGATTATAATGCATTTTTTATGTAAAAATTTGTAATTTCAGCTCAAATCTGAATAGAAATTTGTATTAAAATTAATTTTTGTACATAGAAAAAGACTTTTAGTTTAATTTCATTCCTATTTTGGATGAATTTATCATTTTATTTTAGAGAAACTTTACTACTTTATGAAATTAATCCAAATATTTTTTAGCTTACCTAGTTATGTTAGGTTAGGTATTTTTAAAAATTTTGCAAATTTCATGCAGGGGTAAAAACATAAGGGTAAATTCAACCAAAATAGGGATGAAATTAAACCAAGTTCTTTCAAATAACTAAAACTTGATATATTTTGTATCGAACTGTTATACTTGGCTTTCTGGCCTTTATATGATATTTAACATACAAAGGCCTGAAAGCCAAATATATCCTTTGATATTCTTACTTTTAAACTTGAAATTTGACTCAAAATTTCAAAATTTGTGTCCATTTTGAAATAAAATTTGAACTTTTTGAACTTTTACTAAGCGTAAGATATACAGTAGGTATTTGAAGGCTTTTAAGTTTGAAGGTCAAGTCATTATACCTACACATATTGGTGTAAGAATCTTATATGTAAGTTGAATAGGTAAAATATACCTTTGAAAATAATGTTAAAAAAATTCAAGGTTTTTAAATGTAACAATTATATGAGTCAAGTCTGATGATAAAAAATTAATAAAAGTCATTGATTTTTATAGATTAAATATAATATAAGTAAGATACTTTGAACTTTGAGATACTCGTATGTATAGTATCTAGATACATGTGGAAAATACCATTAATTAAGAATAGAAAGAACTTGAAAATTTAAATGCAATTATCTTTTTATTAACTGATATAATAACCTTATTTTTGTATAAGATAAGGATATAGGTATTTAATTAAAGAAAATTTCAAAGTAATCTTCCTATACTCTTAGTATAGCACTGTTTAAATCATTTTTGCATAATTTTGACATTGAATTTGAGCATTTTGACATAATATGTATATGTACTTACTTAAAGCATATAATCTAGCAGACAAACCATCAAAAATTTGAAATTTACAGCCACCAAACAGAAGATCAAAAAGAGTGTAAATGATTCACGATATTTGAAGAAAAATTTGAGAAATTTTGTCAGGTCCAAAGGATACTCTTTTAAGCCCCAAACGATGATTAATTTGACAGCATTTTTGACCTCATTTTTGACGAAATTTTGATTAGGAGACTTGATCTTGCTAGAATTTCTCTTTTTTTCTTTGAAAGATGAATCCTTTTCTATAAAAAATACGAGTATAAAGTTAAAAATTGAAGAAATTTTGAACAATTTTGTCCAAATTTTGTGAAAAAATTTATAAAAATTTCAATTACCAACTGGTTCGAATACTAATAGACCATTTTTGAAGGTTCCTTTAAGATCCTCTTCACTTTCAGAATCAACTAAAATTTAGAGAAAAAAATTACATTCTTATCCTTAGATCTTATACCTTATGCATTTATCGACATAAGTTTAATCTCATCCCTATTTTGGTTGAATTTACCCTTTAAATTTTGATCTATCTTTACTTGTGCATGAAATAAACCCAAAATTTATTAAAATCCTAAACTACAGATGATCTAAGCTAAACTAATAAAATTTTGGGTGAATTTCATACAAAAAGTAAAGATAGGCCAAAAATAGTGATGATAAATTCAACTTGGTTCGATAATTTGTTGATAATTTTGGATTAATATCATACAGGATTAAAATTAGACCAAAATTATAAGTGTAAATTCAACCAAAATAGAAAAGAGATTAAAACCGGAGCCAAAAATGTCAATTTTTATACAAATTTTTTTGAAATTTTTGAAATTTTTGATAAAAATGTAAGCTTACCCTTGTATTTGGATTTTCGATCTTTCATCAATAAATCCATTTGCTCTTGAATAACTTTCTGGTTGACATCAAGTAGACACACTTGATTATTTAGATGAGTTAGAAATTGGTCCATGTCCATGTCCATATAAGTTGACATTTTTGTAATTTTTAACAATTAGTACTATTAGGAAGGTACTTGCAAATTAAAAAAATTTGATTTTTGAAACTTTGGTTTACTTTTAGACTAGCTTGAATAAGAGTTCTTCAAAAATTAAATTATATTTAAATGGACCTTTATATGTAAATGATAAGATACTTAAAGACAATAGGCTTTTTTGAGTTTAAAAATGAAGATAAACTTGTATGATTGAATGAGTATTCATTTACTTATTGGACGAGCGAAGCGAGCACTTTACTATTCAATTTAACTTGTACTTTCTCCCTCTGTCTGTCAGCCTTTTCGTAGTATAACTCTTAAACTATTGGACGGATTTTAACCAAACTTGGTATGAAGGAACTTTATATGGTCTAGTTGTCCCATTTATAAAAAAAAATGAGATTGTCCTACTCATTAAGGGGTACTAAAGACCCTTTAAGTGTCCCTATGTAAGTCAAATGAGAAAAAAATCAAAAAAAAATTTAAATTGCCTATGGGTATTTGATGAATACGATATCAGCTAGATCTGAATATTGGCCTTTGACCCCGAAAAATGGAGTTATGCCTTTAACGCTTTGCTCATACAATTAATAATTAACTAAAGAGTAGTTAATTAAATCCTAGTATGTAAGTAGGTACAGACACTTATAATATACTACATACATTGATAGGAAAGTACATTTTTATAATCTTTTGTTGAAAAAAGGAAGCCGACTTATTCCAGTTTATTGACTTTGAAAACAGACCCAAAGAATACAAAGATTAGCATTTTTTTCAAAGGGAAATCTACCATATATGAACTTTTTTAAGTCCCAAAATAGATAGGGAAAATCATCAAGATGATACAAAATTTTTAACAAAATTTCATTTATAACGGATGCTTTAAACAGGGGTAGAATAGGGATAGTTTGGAACCGTTTTAGAATGAACTAGTAGTATTCTTAACCTGAATTTGACTTGATATCTTGGCTATCTCAAGATATTATATATAAAAAATTTATTTCTAAACTAACAACTGATTTATATGTGAACAAAGGCTGTCCAAATTCAAAAATATTCTCTAATCTACCCCTTCCTAATCTATTCTTGTAAAATTATAATAATTTCAATCAAAATTTTTAAATTTACACATTTTGATGCTCAAAATTTTGATGATTTCAATCAAAAATTCGAATAAAATTTTAAATTTCTGTCGGATTTTGTCACATTTTGATGCTTAAAATGACAATATTTTCAATTTTTTACATTTTTTTCCAGGTAATATGGATGGTTCAAGTCCAGTTTTGAATTTGAGTAAAAATACAACCGACAATGTGTCAGATTCGGAGGATGAGAATGGAGGTGACGAAGAAGAATTCAGCGAGAACGAGACGCCAAGATCTGGCAACAAATTCCCCTCAGGTCAGAGAACTTTTATTTTGTGTACTTATAATTACCACCAAAATATCTGATGAGAGTCTTTTTTCTATTTTTAAAGATTAATTTCATCCCTATTTTGGTTGAATTTACCCCTATATTTTTGGTATAACTTTATATTCCTTTATAAAATTAACTCAAAATTTTATTAGTTTAGGGTAGATTAGTGTAGGTTTTAATCAGAAAGGGTAAATTCAACCAATATGAGGATGAAATTAAATCGTAGACTCTTTTATATTTTAATTTTTCTCGACTGTAAATGAAATTTAATTGGTTCGGTTTCGGTTGTTAAATAGTTTAGCAAATATCCTCAAGGTTTCAAAAAACTCAAAAAAAAATGGTTTTTTTTTAAATATAGTGATTAAGAATCTTTGGCAAGAAGCCTAAAAATTGAGATGAAAGAATCGAATCAAGATAAGCGAACAAAAACAAATACATTTTACAAATTTAACTTCCTTTTTGTAATCTTTAAAAATCAATTAAAAGGATCCTATGGGCTCATTTGAGCCTTTTTTTAAAAATAATATTATCGAAACACGATCTTTTAAGGATAAAGTATCTAAAATTACATACCTACAGTATATATATAAAATTATCTTTCAAGTATCTGCACAACCGGCTAAAATACAGATAGTCAAAATGGTCAGCTAAAAAGGACCGATTTACAGATACTTGCCAAAAATGACAATTCCCAAATATAAATATAAGATTATATTCATATTTATCTGTATTGTTCAATTTCAAATTATTTATTTCAAATACTAACAAAAATCAAAATAATTTACAAAATATGGCTAATTATACTGGATATCTTATATTAGTAGATCATAGTTTTGGCCATTTTTGTCAATTTGTCCATTTGGAGCATTTTTGCCAGGTGGCTAGATTAAATCTATTTTAGCAGGCTAATTGCCAACTCTGTATTTGGTATCTTCAAGATTCTAAAAATTTCTAAAATTAAAAAAAAAATTTAAATCAGTAAGTTATTGATTATCGTATAAATTCAAAATAATTAATATTTTTAGAGTATGGGAATGTAATCAAGCCGTTTTTTCTAATTTTTAGGTAGAAAATCAGGTGGACAAGTTGATGAACTTGACGATGGGGACATTCGTGACGAAATGGTCAAAAATTCTGAACAAGAGCCGAGAAATGACAGAATGGACCGGATTGATCGAAATGACCATCGAGGAGAAAATCGGGATAGAAAAAGCCCTGAAATTGAGGAAAATGACCGACGTGGAGAAAATATGACAAATTTGGCCAACAATTTGACCCCAATGGGTCACAGGAGTCACGAACTACTTGGATTAGAAGGGTCACATTTCTCAGACGTGGCGGTAAGTTCAAATTTTCTTAATAAAGAGTCATTTCTCATAGGACTAATTCCTATTTTGATTGAATTTACCTCTATATATTTGGTCTAAATTTATCCCTGAATGAAATTATAACCCAAAATTTTTAAAATCATAACCTTTACCTATACTAAACTATAAAAATTTCGAGTTAATTTCATACAAAGACCAAAAAAATAGGACTAAATTTAACGAAAATTGAGGTAAAATTAAACAATTCATAAATATTATTTTTATTGATCAGGTGGCAGAAGCCGCGATCTCATCAACTGAAAATCTCTTGAGAAATATACAGGGGCTTTTAAAAGTAGCAGCTGACAATGCAAAACAGCAAGAGAGGCGAGTTAATCTGGAAAAAGGTACAAAAAAATACAAAAACACGAATTTTATATGAAATCCTAGATTTAAAATTGATGTTTTATATGAAATCCTAGATTTCAAATTGATAATTTATGCATCTTAAGAATATATAACTGTATAAAACCCTTTCCTAAAAAAGTAAAGAATTAAAAAATGGCCTTCAGATTTAATCGCATCCCAATTTTGATTGAATTTACACTTGATCTAAATTAAACTGTACAAAATTTTGTATAAATTTCATACAAGAGTAAAGTTATACTTAAAATGTAGGTTTAAATCCAACAATAATAGATTTAAAATAACACTCAAGTCTCAAGTCATGAAAAAATTCTTTAAAAATGAGTCTTTTCAAGTTCTGCTGAGATCGATTTCAAAATTTGTAATAAGATATTATAATCACTACATATTTAGACTAGTATTCAACTCTTATTAGTAAGCCTTCATAAATCAAAAATTTTCGATTAAATACCCGTATAATTACATCATGAAAGTCATCTCATGATAGGATAAATATTTGTATATTTTTGAATTAAAAATGGGGGTAAATGACCATCGTTGGTGGTCAGTATCCATCTATAAGAGTCTCAAATGAAAAAAAAACCATTAATATTGAAATTTGTAAATTTTTAAATGGCCACCAAATTAATCTCATCCCTATTTTAGTTGAATTTACCCCTATATTTTTAGCCTAACTTGACTTCTGTATGTTTACCCAAAATATTTTAAAATCCTAACCTAACCTAACCTAACCTAAACTAAGCTAAACTAAAGACTTATAGGTCAATTTCATACAAGGATAAATTCAATATAAGGGTAAATTCAACCAAAATAGGGATGTGATTAAACTTGGATCATTTTAAATTTCCCATTCTCTCCGTAGATAATGAAATCAATTGTACAGATATTTTGAAAGGAAATTTTATTTTATTATTTTTATTACCTAATAGAAGAATAGAAAGAAAAGTCTCGAGTGCATTTTTGTAATTTTGACTAAATGGATAAAATACCTATAGGTATATAAAATAATTCTCAAGTTTTAGTATGCTTTTGTTCATCAACAAAAAAAACAACTTGAGAGGATGAGATGAGGCCATTATTATCTATATACTTTTTTGTAAATTATTATTCACTTTTTTAGTCAAAGAAATTCAAGTTTTACATTTTTTAAATCATCAATGACTCGAAAAACTTGATTTTTAGCCTGCATTTCAAGTCCCATGATTCAAAATTTTAGAGATTTTTTGAGACTTTTTTTGACCCAAAAATTCTTTACTTTAGTTCAGAGATTAGGTAAAAATTTATAAAATTTTTGGTTTAATTTCATACAGGGGTAAAATTAGACTAAAACTATTCAAGCAAAATAGGGTTGAGATAAAATCAGAGTGATTTTTTGATAAAATTCTTCAAAATTCTCGAAAAAAATCTTCAAAATTTCAATCTAATCCTCTGTTTTGTCATATAATTCATTACAAAATCTTTAAAATTTTGAAATATTTATAAATCTAATACATTTGAAGATATTTAAATGAAAATTTCATGAATTTTGAATAAAAATCGAGCTTTTCAGATGGTTTTAAATGTAATTTGGCTGGATAATGATAGCTTCAATTGTATATGATTATTATTTAAAAAATATTATTCTCAAAGAGTATGAATTATGGCTATAATAATGATGATGATAATACTAGAGATGCAATTACTTGAAAATTTAGTCATAGTCTTACAATATACTGAGATAATAGTACTTACATACCTATATATACTTATGATAGTACTTATGTACAATAGGTATATGCAATTTAAAATGTAAAAATCGAATGCCATTACAAATACTAATACATACATGGGGGTAATCAACCCTTTGATTTAAATTATAATTACTTTTATTCTTTCTTTGTTTTATTCTCCTACAATTATCTATAAAGACTCTATTCATATACAGGGTTAGTCAAAAATTACCATCCAAAAGAGAAAAATTACAATAATTTTGATACTATGTAGTATCTAAAACAGTTTCAAGATGGGACCGATTTAATCTCATCCCTATTTTGGTTGAATTTACACCTATATTTATGATCTAACTTATGAAATTACCTCAAAATTATTTTAAATACTAGCATAATCTAAAAAAATATTGAGTTAATTTCATACTAGGGTAAATTTAACCAAAAATTCAGTCTGAGTCCTACTTAATCTCGGATCAGGTGCAATCTCATCCTTATTTTGGCTAAATTTACCCCTATTTTTGATGTATTTTTGATCTAACTTTACCTCTGAAGAAATTAACCCAAATTTTTTTAAAATCACAACCTATAACCTATACTAAACTAGGATAAATTTCATACAGGGGTAATATTAGGCCAAAATAGGGATGACATTAAACACAAGTCTTTCAAGATGTTTAAGATTTGAGATACTTTTGAATTTTTTCATAAAAATAACGTCATTTCAACTGCATTGATTTTGATTTTGATTTTGAAGGTTATAGATATACATATGACTAACCCTGTATATCTTAGTCCAGTGCCATTGAATCAAATTAAGAATATGAATTATGAATTATTTTGTAGACTCTTTAAAAGAGAGTTATTGTTTGTTCTTATGGGTATAATTACAAGCCCATTGACTCACTATGAAAAGAATTTTTTTTTTATTCTAAAAATTACCTTCAGGCCAAATTTATAATGTAAAACTAAACCCATTAATTTCTTACCAACTAATTTATATATTTATATACATAATATTATGTAGGTACTTGACTTTTCAAAAGTACCCTATACTTGCATAAAGATAGGATGAAATAAAAATAGACACTTGAAATTTGAACAAAGAGGCCGATTTTTGAAGAGTTTTTTTATGTTCCTATAAATAAATAGATACTAAATTAAATACAGATAGACAGTCTAAAAGGTATATCAATAGTCAGTACTAAATGGTAATAGTGATAGTAATTCAGTTTAGTATTTGATTTCTAGTCAAAAATTATAAATTTTGATTTAAATTGAATCTTGCAGTCAAAATACTAAAAGAATATCGAAATTTTATTGTTAGGCAAGTACTACAGATACACTTAGAGAGTCTTTTTGTACTCTAAAAGCAAAATTCTATTATTTAAATGTATCTTTAATTATTTTGATTGACAGCCGAGTTCAAGATGGAATTAATCCGAGAAAGAGAAATCCGAGAACAGATGGAGAAACAACTTGTTGAGGAACGAAATCTCAGAAGTAAGTATCCAATTATTATTTCAAATATGTACAAAATTTTAAGACATAAACATCGGTATATTTCCAGATAGAAACTCAGAAAAGTGACCTTTACTTTACAATAGGGATATACATATTAGAAATTCAGATTTAGAATTTTCAATACCCCCGAATCTCCGAAAATTCGGGTCTGGGACTATCTAGGGGGAAATTTGTAAAGCTTGATATACAAGTACTGTAAGATATAGTTAGTACCTACCTACTTATTTATAAGTTACAAATACAGTGCAATTTCTCTGTAATGAGCCCTAAATATGAACTTTAAGTTTAATTTAATCCTTATTTTGGTTGAATTTACCCCTATATTTTTTATCCCGTAATGAAATTTACCGAAATTTTTCTAGTTTCAGTTCAGATTAGGCATTGATTTGGATTTTTTTAATTTGACCAAAAAATTATTTGAGTTTTAACCAAAATAAGGCGAGATTAAATCAGAACTTTATAAACTGAATAGTCCCTAAAGTATAATTTACTTCCTTATAAATAAATACAAATATGAGAATTGAATTTGCAAAATAAATTAGCCTACTTTAGAATGATTTTATTGGATTTTTACACGGTATAGTATAGGTTAGGTATCCTTATATGAAAAGTCCACTGTACTGTAGAATTATCAAGTTTAAGTATATTTTACATTTTTGGAAAATAAATGTGCAGATTTTGATGGTTTTTTTTTGAAATTTTTGCAGTTTATTATGAAAAAAGATGGAAAAAAGAGCGTCGATTTCGAAAAAAGTTGGAAGACTCCTCAGACTTAGACCCAATAGTTCAAAGCAATCAAAATAACCAACTAAATCAGCAAAACTCAAATTTGAGTTCATCAGGTCAAGGTCAAGTTAGTGGAGGTCAAATTACAAATAATTTCGACAAGGTAGAGAAATGTGGGTCATCGGTTGAGAACGCAAAATCCAGCGGCCCCTGCTCTACCAATGGAAGTCTAAAAGGCGAACTGAGTGATAGGTAAAAATTCAATTGAAATTTTCAAATTTCCCCCTCGTTTTTTCTAACTTCTAAATTACCTAAATACTGTAATTTATTCAACAATTGTAATGCAATTTAGCTTTAGAATTAGTTAATATAATTAATTAAGATTTTTAATCATGTACATAGGGGTAGATTAGGTATAGTTTGGTCATATTTTTAAAATTAAAAGTCTGTTTCTCGAGATAAAAGTGTAAAATTTCGAGCTGTTTTCTCTTGAGAAAACAGGTTTTTTATTTTTTAAAAATGTCCAAACTATCTCTAATCTACCCCTATCCAAGTATTTCCAGTATAGATAGGTTCGAGTTGAGTATTTTTATTGTGATTATAAATAGTTATTAAAATTGCCAAATATTTATTAATTTTTACCAGAAAAAAATTAATTTTATTTTATAACTCGACTGATCATACCCCCAAAAGGATCTTGAAATTTTGGTCAAAAAGTAAGTACTCACAAAAAATGCTAAATTTTGACCTTTACTATGTATATCAAGATCAAGTGACTTGAGGGTATGTTTACTTTAGTTTACTTGTTTAGTTCAAGATTTACCTGTAAAAATGTATACTTAAGGGTCTACAAGTCGTCATTTCTCATCTCTCTAACCGCAAGCGGCCATTATGTCAATTCGTTCATTTCCAAAAATTTTTTAAAACTCCACCCTTATGACCATTTTTCAATTTAAAAATTTCTGAAAGGACTTGTTATTCAAAATTACATCTAAATTACATACTCCTTTTAACAAGTAAACCTTCAAAAATGCTAAAAAAATATATATTTTTAATTGAAACACCTATATAATACCATTTTTATGGCTCCGATTTAATCTCATTTCTAATTTGGTTGAATTTACCCTTTAATTTTCGATCTAAATCTGCCCCTAATACGGAGTATATTATATGAAATTAACTCGATTTAAAAAAAAATCCTAACCTAACCTAATATAATCAGAAAAAAAAATTAGAAATTTTTTGTGTTAATTTCATAAAGGGATAGAGTTGAACCAAAATCATAGGGGTAAGTTCAACTAAATTAAAAAGGGAATTAATCTTACATGCATTTTAATATCAAAAATTTGAAAAAAATTTCAATTTTACCTAAAAATTCTAAATATTTTACCCAAAAATTGTAAATTTTTCACCTTTTTTTAAGGAAATTATTTAGTTGAGTGAATTGTTACTTGTGTAATTGAGTTTTTTAAACAATCCTTTTATAAAAGCCCTCTAAACATTTGGTTTTAAAACTCGTTAATTATCCATATCTCTTTAGTAGTAATATAAAAGGCAGTATTTAGCATTTCTGAACATTCCAAATTTACAAAAATTAGTAACAATGTCCTAATTTGATAATTCAAGTCTCTTAAATTTGGTCTTATCTTATTACAACTAGAAAAATCGATAAATTTTTAAACAAATGACTTGAGTCATCCCTATTTTGGTTAAATTATCCAGATATTTTGGGTCTAAACTTACCAGTGTATGAAATTAGCCCATATTTTCTTAGTTTAGGTTAGTATTTCATAAAATTTTGAGGTAATTTCATCCAAGAGGTAAAGTTGAACGATAAATATAGGGGTATATTCAATCAAAATAGGGATTAGATTAAATCAAAGCCATTTTAAATTATCCTCCAATTAAAATGACATGATTAAATTGACACAAATTCCTTTGACTGCAGCATTTCACATGTACAAATTTTGAAATTTAAAAAAAAAATTTACCAATTTTTTAAAGCAAATTTTTGAGGAAATGAACGAAATCGAAAGTTTTTGAATTAATTAATTTATAATATACATATTTGTTTTGTATAAAATTGTACATACGAGTATTAATAGGTAAAATATGAGTAGGTAGTAAAATTTTGCCAAATTTTGCTAAAAATTTTGCAAACCAATAATGTGCAAATGTGCAAATTTTGAGTGTTCTCATGAAACAAAATGTTTTACAACTATGTAGGTAAATTTGATTGGACAATTATTTTACAAAAAAAATCAATTTTTAGATTAGATAAAATTTATATATTATGAAAAAAAACCTTTTTGGAGGAAAAATTTCACTTTTTGGGTATTTTTTTGAACACAAATTTGCAATTTTGTCCCATTTATTTTGCACTTTTAGGTCAAAAAGGTCAATTTTAAACGGTTTTTTGTACTTTTAGGTCAATTATATCCCATTTTTTGCACTTTTAGGCAGAAAAGGTCAATTTTAACCCATTTTTTTGCACTTTTAGGTCAAGAAAAGGTCTAAAAAAGATCAAAAAGTTGAAAATTTCCACCAAATTGTGAGCATGACTTTGTAAATTTAGAATAATTATACATAATTAAGGCTCAAATTTAATCTAATCCCTATTTTGGTTGAATTTACCCCTATATTTTTGCTATAACTTTCCCCCTGAATGAAATTAATCAAAAGTATTTAAAAATCCTCACCTAACCACATCTAAACTAAAAACAAATTGGGTTAATTTCATACAGGGGTAAAATTAGACCAAAAATACACATGTTAATAGCCAAAATAGGGTTGAGATTAAATCATAAGCCCATAATTAATAGATAATTTATGAATTTTTTAATAATTTTAAGACTTTAATATGAAAATCTGGGTTGTCAAATGTACATAAATTGTAAATGTCGTATCTAATTTAGCGTACAATCAATCGACGACAAAAAAAAGCAAAGAATCTAATTTGTAAATAAATTATAGTCCTATAGTTTAATTAAGATAATTTATAATTTTTTTGTAAATTTAGAAATCAAAAAGATACTCATTATTATAAATTATACTAATTTATTTATAAATAAAAAAATGCAATTAAAACATAGTTAAAGCTAATTAATATAGACACTAGTATAGATATTTGTATCTAAAATCGTAATTTAATTCTAATTTAAATAATGTTAAAATATAGTGCTTATGATATCTCAAGTAGGATTACGATATCAGTATTAAAAAAAGCATGTTTTTTTGTACAAAAAATGCAAAAAATGCACATTTCTTGTACTTTTTTTGTCATTTTTTTCTAATTATACATGTAGATACTTGGGTACTACTAAGTAATGTAATGTAAATTAGTATTAGTAGTATAGGTACTTTAAATTGTGTGTGATTTAAATGAAAAAAAATGTTGTTTTGTCAATCAAAAAATTTTGGAAATTTTTGAAATTGTAATTTTTTTTTGTTAAGCTGGCGTTGCTTCCACAATTAAAAATATTTAACTATAATTAACTATGTATTAATGTAGGTAGATAAGTTAGATACTGAACATTGAGAAAGATCAATAAAATAAATATTCATGATTTTTTCCAATTAAATAAGGAATATACGAGTATATACCTTGTAGGGTTTGAAGAAACCAATCGGGTATTTGCATTGGATTATTTGGAGAATTTTTTGAGAATTAAATTCAAGTCTTGTAGTACTTTTTTTGTGAGGTAGCTCCGAGTCTAACCGGTCTTAGCACTTGAAATATTTCAGATTTCCAGTTTTGTACTTTTTGAATCATCTCGAGTACAAGTACAAGTAAAGATTCGAAATTGTTAGAAATTTTTTTCAAAATTTGATAGTTTTTAGTATACTATACATACATACATATGTATGTACGGGTCCTTTGTAAGCTTTGCATAAAGGCAAAAATAAAATTAAAAAATTTTTGAAAAAATTTCAAAAATCGATGGTTGTTGACATACAGGCAGAGTTGGCAATTAGCCGATTGATTTCATCTAGACAAATTGCAAAAATGGAGAAATTGACCAAAACTATGATATATCTGTACTAATATAAAATATCAAGTATAAATAGGCGTATTTAGTAAATAATTTTGATTTTTGTTAGTATTTGAAATAAATAATTTGAAATTGAGAAATTAAAATGAATATAATCCTATATTTATATGCTGAAATTTTCATTTTGTTCAGTAAATGTAAATGGGTATTCGGGCACTTAGAAAGAGATTTTTGGAATGTCTTTTTTGGAAAATCCTAACTTTTTTTGCCATAGGACTTTTGGCCAGGGGTCTGGAATCCAGACTCTGGATGAAATCAATTTCAGCCGGCTAATTGCCAACTCTGATTTCTAGGATATATAGTCAATTTTTGCTATTTAATGAAAAAAGTGAATTTATTTTTTAATTTTGCAAACCTTTACTTGAATTTTAGTAGTAGGTAGAATGGTATAATAGTAGGTAGTTTTTGTTATTTTCGAATTGATAAACCTCTTATCTCTCTTAGGTAGGTAGTTACTATTATTTTTTATTTTAAATTAAAGAAATAGAAAAAAAATATATGATGATAAGTTCATTTGATTTTACATGACTTAGGACTTTTAATATACAGAGTGTTTCATATGTATCTAACCATTTACTTCTTTTACAATCCTTGTATGAATAAAAGGCTTCAATTCATTTTCATCCCTATTTTGGTTGAATCCATACATATGTTGTTTTTGGTCTAACTTTACTCCTATCTGTACATGAAATTAACCCAAAAATTTTGAAAATCCTAACCTAACTTAACCTACACTATATTTTGAGTTAATTTTATACCGGGGTAAATGCAACCAAAATAGGGATGACATCAAACACAAATCGTCAAAAAATATAGAATTTTGAAGAACTTGTAAAAAATTGTACAATGAACCTAGATTGAGAAATTTTTCTTCGTTTTTAGAATGACATTTTTGCCAACTTTGATATTTTGTGGACATGATTTTGAGACACCCTGTATAAGAAATCGTGGGGTTCGGCAGGGGTAAAGGGTATTTTTTTAATGAATTGGGCGGATTTTCAGCAAGATTGGAATTGACCAGAAATTTGTTTAGTTGTCTGGCCTGGTTTGTGGGCGGGATTTTGGAAAAAAATGTTTAAATTACACATGTAGTAGATACTTGTACATAAGTACAGATATTGTAATTGTATTACCTATAGTGTTCTACAAATGGTCAACAAGTAGGCAACTAATAACTGGAAACTAATCCAGAGATATGAGCTATTTAGTGTAGGAATTACACAAGAAATAAATTAATAAATCCTATCTGACTTGACTGATAAATCAAATTATGGAATCTTTGAAAACAAGTTTCACTAATTGACAAGGTCATCTTCAATCATTTCGAATATTTTGCAGAAATTTGAAAAATTTTAGAATTTTATTCAATATTTAATAAATGGATCCGATTTTTGCCTCCTACATTATATTCTTGGTTCAACTATCCTTGAAATTAACTCAAAATTCTATTAATTTAGTTTAAGTTTAAGTACCCTACCTACCCTATAAAAAGTTTCAAAAATAATATCTTTGTATTAAACCATATATATAAGGGTAGATTAAGGATAGTTCGGAAAAGTTTTTGAAATTTGGATACTTTATATTTTTCCATAATTTTGAACCATTTGACCTGAAATTTTTACATCTATATGGCCAAAATATTCTCAATCTCAAGCAAATTTCATGTCAAAAGTACCAACAACCTTTTTATTCAAAAAAGCTGCAAAAATTCCACAAATGCTTACAAACTATCTCTAATCTACCCCTAAAGATACTTTGTTATATTTATTGTAAAATATAGAAATGTTTAAAATAAAATAAAATTAAATTTGATTCAAATTGAGTTTTCAACAGAGTTCAACCCCCTTTCAAAAAAATCCGATTTATTGGTCACTATCAGAAGCCAAAACCCAAAACACTGTACAAAATAGAACTTCAAACATAGGTATTTATTCCTAGAGTAGAATACCTCTATAAAGTGCAGGTATCTTTACATCATATCATAATATACAAAGGCTCCGATTTAATCTCATCCCTATTTTGGCTGAATTTACACATAATTTTACGATATTTCGACCAGAAAGGTAGCTTTATAAAGAAATTCCTGTCTGAATAGAAAGAGATACAAAAAATTTCAGCTACTTGAAGCGTGATATATCCTTTATTAAAGGGGGAAGATTTTCCAGGATTTCACGAACCCACTCAATTACTCAATCTATCTAATATACAAATCTACACTTGGACTCGAAAAAAAATTTATTTATAATTTATTTTATACTATCTACTACATATATTATGTAGTACATAATAGGTATTAGTATTATGCAATAATATAAACAGAGTTGGCCGGCTTTCATTTAGGCACCTGGCCCTCAAACTATGATATACTAAAATAAGATATCCAGTATAAATAGCCGTATTTAGTAAATAATTTCGATTTTTGTTAGTATTTGAGATAAATAACTTGAAATTGAGCAATAAATATGAATATAATCCTATATTTATATTTGGAAATTTTTTGGCTAATTTCCCTTTTTTTTTTGAAGAAACTAAACTTTTCGGCAAAGTTCTGTCACTCAAGATCAAAGTATGTACGAGTATTTGAATAGGATTTTTTTTTTAAATTATCCGAAAAAACAAAGTAGAGTATAAAAGTGTAACTTCCGGTCTCAAAAATAGTGTTTTATTAAAGCCGAAATTTCAAGTAAATTCAATCAATATAAAAAAAACACCCTGTATACTGTGTATGTGTTTTTATACTATAAATATTAAAGAAATATTTGAGGAAATTACTTGAAATAAATGGAAATTTGTATCTTTCTTGTCCATAAACCTAAAATTTGTATTCTTTTTGTGAATAAAAAGTCCATTTTTTCTGTGTTTTTTGTAGGGAAAAAATGGACATTTGATAGTTCAAGTTGAATTTGAAGGTACTTGAAAGAAAAATGAATTCAAGGGCCTGCCTGCCTGATAAGAAATTGCATCCAAGTTTATGAAAAAATTTTTATTTTTTATTTTACATATCAATTCAAGCATGTTTTTCGAGTATGTGTATTTTGTAAAGATATTTACTTTTCATAGAGTTCGACTCGCCTGAATGTGTGGAATGCAAAAACAATTTGGACTCTGTCAAAATAACCATTTTTCATCCAAGAAATTCCAAATTTAGACTCTTTTATTCTCTCTCTGATAATATTATTTTTCACTACTTTATAGATTCGATTAAATACTCATGTATGGTATATAGAGTATGTGGTGTCCGGTCATGACCGTCAAAAAATCTCCGTCAAAATGACTCTAAAACTATAAAAATCGATTCAAATTTAGAATTTTGATATTTTTGTATTTAATTTCATTCCTTTTTTGGTTGAATTTATCCCTTTATATTTACCAAAATATTCTTATGTTTAGTTTAGTTTATATAGGGTATGTTACGTTAAGATTTTTAAAAAATTTGGGTAAAATTTTAACAAAATATGGATGAGATTAAATCCAAGTCTTATTTTGATTTTGACTCAAAATTTTCTCATCGATAGTTAATATTATATTAGGTCAAATTTGGTCAAATTAGGTCGAATTAGGTCAAATTAGTCAATGGTTTTGGATTTAATCGGCCAATTTATTTTATAAAATTTCATGAAAACTAAAATACGACCCATAAAGAATTTACAATAGGCTAATACTCGTAGGTATACCTAATGCTAATTGTACTAAATTTTTGAGAAATTGAGCCAAAATTTAGTAATTTTGTCAAAAATTCTAAGAAAAATTCTAAGAAAAGCATTTTCAAACCAATTATTTAATATATTTAGAGTAAAAATATTGTCGAAATTTTAGCAATTTGACAAAATGACCAAAAAATTTTCTAAACGACTCAAAATGAAATAAAATTTAAAATAGCCCCCAAATTCACAAATTCATTCAAGTGTGTAAAACATGTATTCGACTCGACTCGAATCGGTTGAGGATGAATTTGCTGTTTTTGAGTCTAATCGACCAAAACTTTGATTTAAATTCAAAAATTTTAGACCAGAAGAATCATTCAGTAAAAATAAAAAATTTTAAATAAAAAAATAGTACAAGTATCTACATATGTTTATGTGCAAGTACATATGTATATGATCAAATGCCTATCTATCTATATAATGTAATTTATAATACTTATAAGTATCTGTATGGTATTAAGGAAATAATTTGTTCTGTAAGGTTTAAAAAGGGTTTAAATATACAGCAGTAAATCACTGAGAAATGACACTTACAAGCAAATATACCCATTTCAATCCACACTATGAGTGTAAACAAAAATTATTTTTATATTTTCTTACAAATTCACCTCACACTGGTAGAGCTAGAACTCTTTATAACGTCAAGAAAAACACTGAATTTCTAAAAATTTCACCAATAAAAGAGTCAAAAACCTTCAAATATGGCCTGAAATTTAAAAAAGAGTGATTTTTTCTAATACATATTTCCACTAAAAATGAGTCAAAAACCCTCAAATAAATATCTTGAGATTATAATGGACTTTCTAGCCTTTATATGAGGTTAAACATACAAAGATCTTATAAATTCTGGGTTTGAAATTTTGAAAATAGTGAGATTTTTTCTCAAATTCCTAAAATTTTAAGCCTAAACTAGTAGAGCTAGATCTTTATAATGTGATACCTACAAGAAAGATACAAATTTCAACAAAAAAAGAGTCAAAAACCTTCAAATATTGAAAAAAGTAAATCTTATTCTAAAATTTCTAACATGTCCATCCAAAAATCTGAATTTGAAAGTTCTAAAAACTGAAAAAATTAAAAATTCATGGTTTTTGAGAGCATTATAGAGAGATTTTACTCTGGTATAACTGCATAAATCTCCCATAAGCTTTCATATAAACCATTTGTACAGTTTATTCGAGTCGTTTTTAGAGTCTTAAACTTTATTTTAAACTTCTGTTTTTCAAAGACTCGTGCCCCTTTGCAAAAGCCCCATAAAGTAACTCTTAAAATTTATACAAAAAGTCAGATTTACAAAAAAAAAATTTTTTGCAAAAGTTAATTCTTCTATTTTTTCGAGATCTGCATAATCTAAAGTATTTATATTACTACTACTACTATAGTATATTTTGGTCTGAGAAAATAATTCTGAGAGTTCATCAATCATTTTTATTTACAAAGGTATAGGTATATATAGGTATCTTATAAGTTCTATATAGACTTTTTTGAGAAATGTAAACTTTTGTAAATTAATACCAAAGTTAGCAGTTGCACATTAAGCAAACAGACAAAGGGACAAAGTATCCTAAAACCTGGTCAAATCCAAAAATGTCAAAAATTCTATTCCGTAAGGACTATTTTAGTTGAATTTACCCCTATATTTTGACCAAACTTGTATGAAATTAACCCAAAATTTTTGAAAATACTAAACTGCCTAAACTAAGCAAAAACAATTTAGATTAATTTCATACGCACTAAAGATAAGGGATAAAGTTAGACCAAAAGAATAGAGGCAAATTACACCAAAATGTGAATGAAATTAAATCTTACTACAATCAAAATTTATTTTTTTAGATCAATAAATTCATAAAAATTTATTTTTTTGAAAATTTTGGACAAGACCAGGCCAACTGATTCTGACTAAATGAGTAGGATAGTAAAACACATTTTTTATGCAAACTCAACATGTTAATAATACAAGAGGTAATGGCGGGAAAATACAAATTTTTGAATTGGAATTGATGTGAAAACTTACCCGGGAGGATCCATGGGGGCATTGGGAAGGGGCCTCGAGTTCCTTTTTCAAATAATAAATGAATTAAGGGTTGGATTCAAACATCTCTTTTTGTAATAAACCCAAAAATATGACAAATAAAACAAAAAACGAGAAAATCCGCAGAAGGGACACCCGGCTAATTTTACATGTTGTTAAACTATCTTGAATTATTTCATACATTCATAACTGTGCATATGATACTAGTCTACAATACATTGTAAGTGTGGAATTATTACATTACACTAGTAGGTTGAACGGTGCTACGCACTTGAGCTTATTTCCGGGAGTCGAACTAACTTAAATATTTTTGAACCGGATTAAATTTTGTCTGGCTTTGGCAATTAGCCGGCTGAAATTGACCAAAATGACCAAAACTGATCTACTAAAATAAGATATCCAGTATAAATAGCCATATTTAGTTAATAATTTTGATTTTTGTTAGTATTTGAAATAAATAATTTGAAATTGAACAATAAAAATGAATATAATCCTATATTTATATTTGGAAATTTTAATTTTGGGCATTTTGGCCTGTAAATGCGTCCTTTAGCCAACTATTTTGACCATTTTGGTCAATAAATTGGTTCTTTTTTGCGAGCCATTTTTGGTAAATTTGACCATTTTGGCAGGCTGTGTTAAATTTGCTCAAAATGTAGGTTTTTTTGCAGGCTACTAAATTTTGGAAAATTTTGAAATTTTTCGTTTCTAGAATAATTAGAATATTTTGTCTTTTTTTGGCATATTTTAGTTGAACAATGTGGTTTTGTGGTATTTTTCCCGCATATCAAGTTTTTGGGATAATCATGTATGAAATTTATTTCATTTTATTTTTTGGGAGTGGTCCTTGTTAGCTGCTGAGTTACGATAGAATTTATTTTTTTTTGGGGTTTTTTTGGCGAATATTTCAGCTTTTTATAACTAATTGGATGAAATTGGAGAAATTTTACTTTACTATATTTTATAACTTATCAAATAAACTAGACTGAAAGTACTCTATGAGTATATATTAGACTTGTGTTTAATTTCATCCATATTTTGGCTGAATTTACCCCTATAGTTTTGACACTACTTTACAGTAGGAAATTTACCCATT
The DNA here is from genome assembly GCA_034699045.1 of Nanhermannia cf. coronata Gr-Ori-00579. Lineage (NCBI taxonomy): Eukaryota > Metazoa > Arthropoda > Arachnida > Sarcoptiformes > Nanhermanniidae > Nanhermannia > Nanhermannia cf. coronata Gr-Ori-00579. The sequence goes on from JAQIXA010000600.1 coordinate 35,525, forward strand.
TATTTTTAGTTTAGTATAGATTAGGTTAGGATTTTAAAAAAATAATGGGTTAATTTCATACGTTTATTGGGTAGTTAGCCCAAAATTATGGAGGTAATTTCAACCATAAATAGGAATGAATTAAACTCGATTCTTTTTTATATTTTTTTATTTTACTATAAGGTGTCGTTATACAGAGTGTTAGCTCTGCCTTGTGGGATATTTCTGGGTAAAAATAGAAAGTTGATATTTGGAGAAAAAACAAACATTTACTATATTTAATACTAGTACTATTACTAGTACCATACTACATGCATAGTACAATAGTGATATTTGGCTGGGACAAAAAAAAATCTATTTTTCTTGTGTAAATTGTCAAATAAATGTCAAATTATGCCCGAAATGAACAAAAAGATAATTAATTAAATGGGCTCTTAAATGACATTTATGAATTTTTGCACAAATCAACTCACAAATTACTCCATAAAAAATTGCAAAAATTGGAATTTTCTTTGCAAAATTTGCAGAAATATGGCCAAATTTTGTATAAAAATAATAATATTTGGATATAAATGGCAAACTTTTGTATAAAATTGACAAAATTGTGCATAAATAATAAATATGGCAAAACTTTGGAGAAAACTACTAAATTTTTAATAAAAACAACAAAAATGTGAACAAAAATGACAAAATTTGGATAAAAATGGCGAACATTTGCATTAAATTGAAAGAATTGCGCATAAATATGGCAAATATTTCACAAAAAACGTCAAAATTTTGCCATTTTTGTTCAAATTTTACACAAAAAAGACAAAATTTTGATTAAAAGGAACAAAATTTAGATGAAAAATCACAATAATTCTATATTTACAAAATTTACCAAGATTTACAGTTCTTTATAAAGAAATTTTGCTGTATATAAAGTTTTTTTTTGGGCCAAAAAAGAGGTCCAATATTGTTATTTAAATGAAGAAAAAAAACAGGAAATTGGATTTTTTTAAAAGGTCAAGGCTTATTTATAGGTAGGGTATACAAAAAGTAGTAGACAAATAAATAAAAACAAATCCGAATTCGGATTTAAATGGATATTTAGACCATGGTTATTTGAACCTAAAAAAAATGGCAAGTTCGATTTCCCAATTGATTGATTGCATGTTTGTAAGTTTAGTTGGAAAAAAAAGTTTTTTTTAACTATAAAGTTTAATCTTAGCCTTATTTTAGTTGAATTTACCCCTATGTTATAGATCTAACCTATATTTAACAGAAAAAAATGTAAGTTAATTTCATAAATAGGGGTAATTTCAACCAAAAAAAACGATTTTTTTTACATTGACTTGACCGCAAAAAAATTGGCAGAGTGTTTGATTGATGACCTAAAAAAATTTTTTTTGGTTTTTTCTGAATTCTGAATTGTTGTCATATACTTGTATAGTAGTTTAATAGTATAAATTTGGCTACATTCTATATAGTTAAATTATATATAGTATATAAGTATTATAGTATATAGTTAATTAGTTAATTATTACAAATTTTTAATTACAATTAAATTGATTGTTTGAAAGCTTCGATTTTTGCTCGCCCAAATCCTCGGCACCGCCTTTATAAAGTTGTACTGAACGCCTGCAGAGACTTCATGATTAGTTCGTCCTAGAAAAAAAAATTTGCAAAAATTGTATAATTTTATCGTTTTTTTGGCAAAAAAAACCCTATATAAATACACATATATAGTTTTATTTATATGGTATAGGATAGGGGTAGATTAGGGATATGAATTTTTGTACAAATCAACTAACAAATTTCATATATTTTATCACTATAAAAATTGCAAAAATTGGAATTTTCTTGTAAAATTTTGCTTAAAAATAAAAAATTCTGCATAAAAATTAAAAATATTGAGAAAAAATTGCCAAAATTTTGCAAAAAATACAAAATTTTCCCCAAAAGTGACAAAATTTGAATAAAAATGGCAAAATTTTATATCAATACTGCTATATTGGTAAGCTTATTTTCAAATAAGCTGTTCAAATTAGTGAAAAGTTTCCTAACTATACCTAATCTACCCTTGTTATCAAAAGACTCTTTTTTGTTTAAGAATCTAGGGTTTCAAAATTTCGAATTTTTTGAGATTCTCACTAATAAATTTGGTATAAAACATTTTCAATTTTATCCATCATTATCATTACTACATATTTATACCTACATCTATAATAGTAAAGAATCTTGCTCAAAGATTTAAACTTGTGTAGGTACTTATCTATTACAGTGTATTAAGTAAAGAGCCAATTGTAAATAAAAGTGCTTTATTATACAGTAAACCTCCTTTATAAAGTAGGTCCCTATGTCTTGCAATTTCCGAAATTTCCATTTAGAACTAAATAATATATATTATTTTAGTATGGCATAGTTTTGGCCATTTGGTCAATTTTGGGCCATGATAATTTAGACCATTTTTTCCATGTGGCTGGAAAAAATGAAAATAAATCAATTTCAGCCGGCTAATTACCAACTCTGATATTTAACTTGACTTGTTAAAGATAATATTTGGTTAAAAAAGTACTTTTAGGTAATTTTAATATAGAAAATCTTGAGGAAATTTTAGCTCGTTTATCAAAAACTTCTGGCGTTCTGGTTGAATTTTGAAAAAATTTGCATTATAGCAAATCTTTTGTATGTATTTATTAAATTAATTTCAGTCGGCTAATTCCCAACTTTGGACCTTATTACTTTATAGAGAGGTTCTTCTGTGGGTTCTATCTAATGGTGGTCTAAAGTAGTATTGAGATTGAGGTAATTGATGATTATTATATGGTTCATGGTAAACTTTAGCTGGTAAATTGTTGGCTGATTGGGCTGGGAGTGACTGGAGGGTCTGATTGAAGGCCCAAATGGCAGCACATTTCACCAAATTGATTGAAAACCCTTGGAATCAGTTCCACAAATTTCTTTTCTCTCTTTTTATTTCTCATTTTTACCACCTTTTTTTGTAACTTTTCTAAGAGAATCTATTTGGGATTTTACCATACAGTCCCATGGAGTTTGTTGGAGAATTGATGGTGTCAATATGGTAAATGGTAAATTGGTGTATAGTGAATGGGATAATGGCGAAGGGCCCCACGAGACTCACTTTACCAAAATATCCAGAATCCTCATAATGTACCCCACTTGACTGTCACACTACTTAGGCCCTGTCACATACAGGGTCTAACACATATCAAACTCAAAAATCAAAAACTTTTTCATAAAGTACCCTAATATAAATCAAATCCTACGAAATCCTACGAAACTTAGCTAAATTTCCGTCTATTTAGTCGAAAACAGCAAAAATTTTAACCATTTTTTGGCCATTTTCAAGTAATGAAAAATCAACCAGAAAAATCGCATTTTCAGCTCCTAATAAGTCGATTTTTCTTAAAACAGGCT